>CAIGRK010239743.1:0-11493 GCA_903798315.1 Fraxinus greggii | reverse complement strand
TCTAAACCAATTTCCAACAAACTGCTGGGTTTGAGGTAATTCTTAACCTAGATCTCTTTCAATTGAATTTATTGATGATGATGAAAATGAAGTAATCTACCCTTAATGTGATTCTTTAGTTATACAAGAAGTAATAGCTCACAATGGTCTTAATCGTATGCTTGTGGAATACAGAATCTCAATAAATATCATGTTCCGAAGTACATATGACCAGTTGCAAGTCGATCATTGGTAGACTCTTATGCCGAATCCACTATACAATTTTACCAAAGATAGTCGAGTTCCACGTGAACACATTATTCTAGCAATGAAACTAGGAAAGAAACTAAAGGTGATATGGGGATATATGAAGTTTTTAATTATTGATAGTAGATCCGCTTACTATGAGATCCTAGGAAGGCTCCCTTTGAAACAATGAAGGCAGCAACATCCATTCATCATTTGTGCGTAAAATTTCCAACTCCCAAGGGAGTAGCTTGCATAAAAGGTAATTGAAGAATCGTGTGAAAATGCTACCTTAGTACTCGAAGAGAAATAGTCATGCAAGCCCCAATGGCAAACACAATAATGATGTTTGAAATTGCTAGTTCGATGAAAGAGAAATCTGAAATTAATGATTTAATTGACCTTCGAATCACATAATGCATATCGAAGCTCTAGTAGTTGACGACGTAGAAATATTTCCCATCGGCAAGGAGGATGCAACAAAGGTCTTGAAAGTGGGAAAATATTTGGTTGAACCTATGAAAAGCTTACAAAAAAACTTCTTAAATATAAACTTGATATTGTTACCTGGAAGCATGCTTATATGATTGGAAGTGATCCAATTTGGCATGTTACGTACTCATGATCTCAAAATAAGCATAGAATGCAAAAGAGACGGTTAATGAGATCAGAAAAAGCATTAAGCTTTAAAAAGTGAAGTGGATAAATTGTTGAAAAATGACTTTATCCGTGAAGCTCGATTCCCGAACAAGGCTTGCTTGTCCTAAAAATAGTGTTTAAATAGTGGATGATTAACTAGTGGATGCAATTGTAGGACTTAATTTTCGAGAATGCATACTCTGGATGTAATCAAATTCCTATTGATGAAGCGAATACTGCCTTTACCATTGATAAAGACCTATATTGTTATAAGATAGTGCCCTTTAGTTTAAGAACATTGAGGCAACCTATTAAAGGCATGTTAATAAGATCGAAGATCATGTAGGCAAAAAAATGGAAGCATAAATTGATAATATGCTTGTCAAATGCCTTCAAACTGAGTATCATTTGAAGCGTCTAAAAGAAATACTACACATCTTTTCGAAGTTCTATATGATACTTAATCCCACTCAAATATGCGTTCGAGGTTATATCCAATAAATTTTTTGGTTTATGGTAAACCAATAAGGTTTTGAAGCAAACCCTAATAAAATATGAGCTCTCATTGAGATGTGATACTTAACAAAATCTTAAGAGGTTTGGAGTCTTACTAGAAGGGTCATAGCCTTAAGCAGGTTCAAATTATGAACAACTGATAAATGCTCCTCATTCTTTCAAGTATTAGAAGGGAAAAAAAAGTTTGAATGGACTGAAGAGTGTGAACGAGATTTTGAAGCCTTGAAGGAACATCTGCAAAAAGTGTTATGCTTAGCCAAACCATTGAAAGGAGAAGATCTTGTGCTTTATTTGACGATCTAATTCGCCTTTTTACCCGCCCAAGCAATTCTGAGCCTTACCATCTATTGGCTTTTCACGGACAACCGCCTTACCCTTCCTTTTTTAATAGCTTCCTATGGGGCCTCTTTTCCTTTCTCATCAACTCAAAAAGAGGTTAATAGCTTTGGTACAATGGGTTGTTTTGAATAAAGTTGTTTGGCGAGTCGACTAAGGAGTTTGTTATCTCAATTTTCTCTTTTTTATTCTCTCTGGTTGAGGCTCTTACTTTTCTTTGTCCTTGGTTGAAGTAAGTGGTGGAGGATTATTTTCTTGGCTAATCTTAGTTAATTCATCAATTTGGTGGTGGTAAGTGGAGGTGTTGGTGTTGAGTACACCTCTTCTTCTCACTAAAACTCCTTATGATGAATAAGTTGGGCTCCTCATAATCTTTTGTTTCATGTTGTTTTGCAGCAAAGAAAATCCTTCAATACTTGGTAAAAATCAGACAAGAAATTTCTGGAATTGGAGCTGTTCAAAGAAGCATTACCTTTCGAGGCCATTAGTACGTACTTGACAAAAAGAGAATGCTTCAAAATTGTGTTATTAAAATGTCAAGTTTCTACGGGCAACTCATAAGAAGCTCTGACATTAGCCCACTCTGATGGCTCTAACTCGAAAGGATCGACTACAGCTTCAAAAAGAATAATTTTGAAAAATCTTCTATGTATAAAAACCAAAATTAGGCTCTTTAGAAGTAGAATTCACTATATTCGTGGTACTAGGACATCACAATAATCTTTGCAACCCAACACCCTCAAACATTTGCAACCTCCCCTAGCCCAAAACCAAGATGACTTTCTACTCTTTAATGGAGGTCGATGTACCCCAGATAAAGGGGAAATGCAGACCACATGTGTTAATACAATACCAACCCTTGAAGCTCTCCCCACCACTAGAGGCCCTAAGTTGAAAAAGGATTTAGGAGACATGGACTAGCGTATCCTCGCAAAGAGTGGTCTCTTTACAAAAAAGGAAGGCGATTAACATTTATTCCATGTATTTAGCAACAACTTGATGGGTGGAGTGGAAGACGCATACCACCAAAAATAATAGCTTAACTCACTACCACACACCCCTCACTGGGGTAATAGACTCGTTCATCCGAACTAGGCACCAAAACTTTTATACTATCAGGCACACTAAATGTTTTCCTAAATGTTTCACTCAATGTTTCTAGTTGGTCATCGGTCATTCTAGAGGGAATACTAGTTGTTCCCCAAGGAATACTATAATTGATGTGGCCTTCTTGCAAGCACTATGAGATCCTTCTATTGCCTTTCTTATGTATTCAATAGGAATCACATTTGGTAGACCCACCTCTACACAGATCATCCTCATATCAACCCCTACGATGAACTCCAAACAATTGTATTTTTGAGCTTGATGCCATTCTTAATGATTTTATGGTGCAAGGGCAGATGCATACCACTAAAAATATTAGCTTCACTCACTGCTATGCATCCGAATGAGGCAAAAAATTTCTATATTATGAGGCACCATAAATGTTTCCCGCAATGTTTCTAGTTGGTCCTCAATCATTCTAGAAGGAATACTAGTGGCTCCTTAAGGACTACTATAATCGATGGGGATCTCTTGCATCACCAAAGTACTATGAGGTCCTCATATTGCCTTTCTAATGAATTTAGTAGGAATCACATCTAGCGAGCCCACCTCTAAATAGATCATCCTCGTATCATCCCCTACGAAAGAACTCCCAACAATTATATTTTGGAGCTGGAACCATTCGTAATGATTTTAGGGTGCATGTTTGGTGCTATGCATCTCCCTTAGGGTAATAGACTCGTTCATCCAGACGAGGGACCTAAAATTCTATACTATCAGGCATCCTAAATGTTTCCCTTAATATTTCTAGTTGGTCATCGATCATTTTAGAGGGAATACTAGTGGCTTCCCAAGGAATACTATTATCGATAGGTCTTACATCATCCAAGTACTATAAAGTCCTCATATTTCCTCTCTAATGCATTCAGTAGAAATCATATCTAGCAGACCCGCCTCTATATAGATCGTCCTCATATCAACCCCTTCAGAAGAATGTTAAGCATTTTCTATAACGTAAATATGCTGCAAGTGTATGGAGTCAAGTTTGTAATATAAGTATAAAGTTAGAATGCTAACCCACATGGATTGAATATTACGTTTTATACAAAGTACTATAATCGAATAGTTATTATTTAACCTAGACGATCAAATTTGTATTATCAATGTTTTATATAATTATAATGTGAAAATTATAACAAATTCAACGAATGAAAGTAATTCACAGGAATGAATCAATATGAAAAAGTCTAGAGCTATAATTTCACATAACTATCGACTATGTTTCTCAATTATCTAGTTATCTCTGATCAATTTTCTCAAGTTTATAAACAGGAACCCTAATGTAATTCTACTCCCTCTCTTGAGTGTCGAGTAAAAACTATTCCTAAAATTCAATTGCTATATTTCTATTCCGAATCGAAAATCTAAAAATTATCAAGTTTTTGGTTCTTATGTGGAACAGCTTCAAAGAATTTACATTTTCCCTCAAAACCTATAAAACTTAGGTTGTATTATTCTATGATCTCGTGTAAGGTTCTCTCTCTCTCTCTCTCTCTCTCTCTCTCTCGAGTGCCGTCAGACAATCAATTCATTCAATTAGTGACCAATTAATTGAAAGCATGGAGAATAAACAAAATGAATAAATGGAATGGAAATTATCGTAGAAATAACTAATTAATATCAAAACATGATCTCAAGTATTGATTACATCAAACCCTAGATAAGCTATTAGTTCATGATGGATGAATGAGACATAGTCAAATATAAAAAACATAGAGAACAAAAGAAACAAAAACTGGTTTGGAGCTTGTATTCTTCTTCTTGTTGTTGCCTCTTTGTTCTCTAGATTGATCTCTTGCCCCTTATGTCGTTGAATTGTCCTCTAAAAATTGTCTTTATGGTTGTATTTATGACATCTTAAAGTCCTAAGTAAAATTTCAGTCAGATTGACTTTAAAAAGAAGTCCAAGAAAAGTCAAACTCCTTATCGCCCAATGGTGCCCCGGCACCACTCTCGACGCTGCGACTTCATTGTCACTGGCATTGCGGCACCAGCTTTCTGTCCAAAAAGCTTCCATTTTCTTCTTAGCCTCCACTCCTTTTTCAATTTTATGCACACTTTTACCAACTTTGACTCCAGTTTAGTTCCCAAAACTCATCGCTTTCACTAAATCGCCTTACCTATAAAATAACACTAGCAAATACATCAAAATGTTCTAAATTGTTCAAATCCAAAAAAAAAATAAAAAATCAAGTTTAAGTGGAATTAAAACAATGAGTAAAAAGTGCCCCAAAGCTTCATACTTTGCTAGTACTCGAGCAAAAACAAAACAAAAGAAAAGAACTAATGAATATAGAAACACAACTAAACAAACAAAATAACTTAAAAACATGTTTAGTTAGCTAGCTGGGCATTATGGCTCAAGATGGATAACATTTTGTAAAGTCTATAATCCGTTTCAAAGTTATAACACAAATGTCAAATTCTTACTTATCCAATGCCAAACGAGTATGTGTGTGAGTGTGAGTGTGTGTGTGTGTGTGAAGAATTAAGCGCGACGCTATACATTCACAAGTTGATCTAATTCCTAACCTTAAAAGTCAAATATATCATTTCTTCACTCATGGGATTCACACAACGCCAAACTTGTTTTCTTTTATTCTCTTCTCAATGGTGTATTCTAAGATTGATTTTCAATTCACTAATTCTTACCCTCCCCAATTGGGTTAGATTTTATTTATTGCAGTTCAATATATCAACAAATGAGGATTCTTATTATTTTTGTGTATTTCAACCTCCAAGAATCAATTAAGTTACTAATCTCTTGTCAAAATCCTAATCCTCTAAAACAAATGTTTGGGGGTTTAATCAAGGCATATAATGCGTCATCTGCTCATGCACTTGTTTTTTCCAATGTTGTTGTGCATATTTTGTTTCATGCACTACCTTGATCCTTTTTTGAGTTTTCTTTTTGGGATTTTCAATAATTCTTCTCATTGGGATCTTTTATGGTAGCTTCACAACAAGACAATTTTTTTCTCTTTTATGTAGTGGTTAGTATAATACCCCTTATTAAATACTCATTCTCAAAATCGACATCTAACTTAAGGTTTTCACCCATTTTTTATCACATTAGTCTCAGGCAATCCACACAATATATAGCATGCACTGAATCCACATTTATCTCCAAGTTTCCCTACAACAGCTCAATCACTCTAAACTATCTTAGATTTTGCCTGCATATATGAATCAACTTTTTCATGTGCAATGCTAACTCAATTCATGTACATAAATATATTCACACAAAAATAAGAAAAAAATTTAACTAAAAAACATAACATATTCACAATTCATAAACTAACACATACTATCAAATATATGTATCATGGCGACAAGGCTAGCTAGCTTAGATAAGCATGCAACAGATTAAAGGAAGAAAATAAACAAAACAAAAAAACATTTCACGCAAAAATGACTAAGCAATTAGACAATTAATATATCACTCTCAAACTTAAATTGAATGTTGTCCCCGATGTGAAATTAAAGAAAATAAGGAGAAGGACTTCCACGAGTTAAAATATTGGTTGTCTTCATTGCTATCGGCATCATGGTGAGGTGATGGTGGATTGATGGATGTTGAATGTTGATTATATTTTCTCCCCCAAACTTGAGATTTAACCTACAAGCAAATCAAACTCATTAAGAAACTATTACTAAAATTTTAAACTTATCAAAATAGAAGAGATAGAGAGAAAGAGTTTGGGTTGTCTTCCAATGGACGCTGCTTTAGTGTGAATAGCTTGACATTGTCGGGATGCCCTAGGTTGTATCTTCAAGAGACAATTCTTTCATGTTTTGAAACATTTTCCTTGGCATTTTATGTCAAGTCCTTGTTTTTTCTTTGCAAACTTTGGCCTTTTCCATATGTCATGTCGGAACTCCGTTTTATCACGTTGCACAAGTGATGTTGTGATTGCTTCTTTCGAACCAGAACTTAGCTTGCTTGTATTTGAATTTTTCTTCAAAAGCACATAGGAACGAGGATTAGGAGGCAACTTCAACTTCAATTCGATACTCAGAACCTTTTTTGATTCAACAATGTTGGGAGGTTTCAAAAGTTTTTCTATGTAGTTCTTCTTTTTTTCAAGTGGATAAGCTTCATGAACCAAGAGAAAGTCAACCGTTTCCTTGCTACCCGTGTAGCTTCCATTAGCAGATATATCACTTTTGGAAGTACTGTTGTTATAAATTGCTCTAGAGGGTCATAGAACAATTCTCTTTTGCTATTTTCTCCCACCACTATATCAATTGTTTGGACCATATGGCAAGTGTTGACTTTTTCTGGGGATTTCCTAAAAAAATTGGTATAATTCAAAATTTGTGCCAAATCATCTAGAAAAGGAATATTGATTTGGATTTTCTTGAAGACTTCCAGGAATTTTGCAAACTGTTCATCGAACTTCTTTTTCTTTAAGAATCTCCGTGGACATGGAAATGATAGCTTTAAGATTGGTGGATTGTNGCAAGTGTTGACTTTTTCTGGGGATTTCCTAAAAAAATTGGTATAATTCAAAATTTGTGCCAAATCATCTAGAAAAGGAATATTGATTTGGATTTTCTTGAAGACTTCCAGGAATTTTGCAAACTGTTCATCGAACTTCTTTTTCTTTAAGAATCTCCGTGGACATGGAAATGATAGCTTTAAGATTGGTGGATTGTATGGAATGAGTTTGAGTTACGATTATGAGCCTTCTTTGTTGTCTCTGCCTAAGTCTTCTGCTCTTTTGCCAACTTTTCTTCAACATGATTTAAATTAGGTGTAAACACCATAGCCTCTTTAGGCTTGCTTTCTTCAACTTCTTTACCACTCCTCAATGTGATGGCGTTGCAATGCTCCCTTATGTTTTACCTCGTGTCATTAGAAACTTTATTTTCGGTTGAGAATTTATTGTAATTGCGAGCTGACCTACTAGTACCTCAAAATTTTTCACTATGGCCCCAATTGGTTATATGAGTCTCAATGTTGTCTAGTTGTGATTCATCCTTATTGAACTTAGCCCTTGCCTTTAAAATAAAGGCTCCCAAAATATCCTCCAGTGATGGCTTTACTTCAGAAGCCTGATTGTTAAACCTAGGAAAAGGTTGTATCACATTCCTATTGTTACCATAAGAGACCTTATGATTTCGCAGTCCTAATTGCTCACATATTGGACTTGCTCATTCGCCATCTCGGTCACTTGTGCGACCCATAACTGAATCTACTTTCTCTCGAGTCCCTTGTGAAGCTAATGCGGCTATTTGAGTTGTGGGTGATGATATCTAAGCTGTAGGGGCTGTAATGGGGTCCATCTCATAAAGAACAACAACTTTCTTTGCATTTGAACGCTCAATTGGCCAATGAAAATTGTTTGTGGATATTTTATTCAGCAGTAAATAAACAACCTCTGCAGTCTAAGACATCAAAGTACCACTTGCTACAACATCAATTACTATCCATGTGTGACCATTTAACATGTAGTAGAAGATCTTTATCTGCATCCAATTATGATAACCATGCCGAGGGTAACTTTTAAGTTGATATTTGAATCTCTTACATGCCTCATAGAGTAGTTCAAAGTCTACTTGTCTTAACTGGCCAATCTCACTCCAGAATTGAGTTAACTTGGAAAGGGAAAAAAATTTAGTGAGAAATTTCTAAGCATAACCCTCCCAAGTGGTCATGGATCCATTTGGCAATGATTGGAATCATGCTTTTGCTTTATTCCTCTTCAGAGTTTGATTGCCTCTTCAGAGACACCATTCATCTTCACAGTATCATAGATTTCTAGAAAAGAAGTTAGATGAGTATTAGGATCATCTTGTAGAGATTTCCTAAATCGATACTGTTGTACCATGAGGATCAACCCTGGCTTCAGTTCGAAATTGTTTGTGGCTATTGTATGGGGAGTAACACAGAGTAGTTGTCATTGACCATTGGTCTGACATAATCCCTTATAGCCCGTTGTTGATTATTTTGATATGCTACCTGCTTTACAATTGTTTCAAGTTAGTTTCTTTGGATACTCCTTCAAAACATGAAGGTTCTTTCGATTTCAAGATCAACAGGTAGTAATTTCTGACAACACCACCAAAACTTGTTACTCATTTTCTATAACACAAATATGCCGCACAATTGTACGGTGCCAAGTTTTGTAATATAACTATGAAGTTAGAATATCAAGCTCACATGGATTGAATATTAAATTTTATACTAGGTACTATATTTTTGAATAGCTCTTATTTTTTCTAGAAGATAGAATTTGTATTATCAAGGTTTTATCTAATTATAATGTGAATATTATGAATCAATATGAGAAAGCCTAGGTTTATAATTTCATCTAACTATCGACCATGTTTTTCAATTATCTAGTTATCTCTAATCAATTTTCTTAAGTTTATAAACAAGAACCATAATATAATTATATTCCCTCTCTCGAGTGCCTAGTAAAACTATTTCTAAAATTCAACTCCAGTACTTCTATTTTGAATTAAATATCTAAAAATTATCAAATTCTTGGTTCTTATGTAGAACAACTTCAAACATTTTTCACTCTCTCTCAAAATCCATAAAACCCAGGTTATGTTATTCTATGATCCTGTCTAAGGTTCTCTCTCGAGTGCCATTAAACAATCAATTCATTCAATTAGTCGCCAATTAATTGAAAACATGGAGAATAAACAACACAAATAAACGGAATGAAAAATATCATAAAAATAACTAACTAATATCAAAAGATGATATCAAGTTTTGGTTACATCAAACCTTACATAAGCTATTTAGTTCATGATGGATGAAAGAGACATAATCAAACATCAAAAACATGGAGAAAAAAAGAAATTAAAGCTGGTTTGGAGCTTGAATTCTGCTTCTCATTGTTGCATCTTTGTTCTCTTGATTGATCTCTTGCCTCTTGCGTCATTGAATTGTCCTCTAAAATTTGTCTTTAGGGTTGTATTTATAATATCTTGAAGTCCCAAGAGAAGTTGGAGTCGGATTGGCTTTAAAAAGAAGTCTACGAAAACTGAAATTCCTTATCGCCCAGCGGTGCCCCTCAGCGCCGTGACTTCATTGTTGAGCGCCAACTTGTTGATGGTTCTCTTCACGCCATGGCGTTGGTACGCCAAATTTCTGCCATTGCTTCCTTTATTAGCCGGCGCTGCGATTCCAAAGAGCTGGCGCAATGATGCCAGCCTGCTGCCAAAAAAAATCATTTTCACATAGCCTCCGCTCCTTTTTCAATCCTATGCACACTCTTATCAACTTTGACTCCATTTTAGGTCCACAACTCATTGTTTTCACCAAATCGCTATACCTATAAAACAACACTAACAAACACATAAAAACATTCTAAATTGCTCAATGCCAAACAAAATATCAAGTTTAAGTGGCATTAAAACAATGAGTGAAAAACACACACCATTTTTCATGATTTGGCAATTTTTTTGAAGGAGAAATAAAAAAAGAGAAAGATTCAAGCTTTGATTAACTTACCTAAATCGAACTTTTGAAGGAAATGAAATGAGAATTCGCTAGAAACCGATCATGGATAGCTGGATATGCTGAAAAGATTATATAGCTTTAAGAGATTCCAAGTTTTGCAAAGGTAAAAACATGGTAAATGGCTAAGGTTCCCTTTTATAAGCAGAGGCCAAAAACCATCGTCATTGGACAAGATTTGATCTGGGACGTCCATCTGTGCTGCCAATCCTAACCATTGAAGACGAGAAGGTGCATCTTCGAAATTTGAATAGATGGCCAGGATTTCATCGTGACCAACACTCGCGCGTTAAAGCGACTTTCTTGGGATTATTTAATAGAATATAAAGTTATATCTCTTCAAAGGAATAATAAAAATCTTCCATAATATTTACGGTCACTTCATTTCACAACAATCAATCTGATGTTCTTGTGGAATATAGATTTGTATAAGTTAGCCCCGCTTGGGCCAAATTAAAATTTTTATTCTCATTGTTCTAATTATTTTTAACTATATATTTTTCAATAAAATAATATTTTTTTCTTCTTTTTTAACCACATATTTTCTATCAATTTACTATTCCAAAATACATTCTTCCAAAATAATATGGCTCAAACACACCCCTAATATTTTTATTTAGAAAGCAACAATAAAATGTTCACTGGAATATTAAGATGTATAATATTTATACTTCTTCAACAGTAATAACACAATATTCATCTAAGAATTTTTTTTTAAGTTGAGTCATATTTCACCAAGAATATCGACATGAAATTTATCTATAAAATGATATGCCGTATGCAAAGAAATTGTACTTTTAAAGACTAACAATAGAATATAATTTTTGAATATTATTTTAACTGAATTTGTGCTTCTTCAGGAAAAACAAAATAATACAAATATAATACTTCATTCGTCCCATTTATATATTTTGAGTTTCTTTATTTTCTTGTCCCAATTATATAGTAGCGTTCTTTATTGAGAATAATTTGTTCTGTTCGTTCAATAATATACCATTACTTAATTTGCATAATTATAATCAATTTTTCAGATTTAATCTTGAAGTACAAATATAAAGATATATACTTCTTGAAATCATCTAAATACATACACACATTCAATTTCTTTACTATTAGTTGTTGAAAATTAAATAAGGATAAATTAGGAGGGTGTTTGGTGTAGATTAAAATTAGATTTTAAGTGAATTGTGATA
>CAIGRK010239653.1:0-11256 GCA_903798315.1 Fraxinus greggii | reverse complement strand
TCTATCTCAGTGGCAATTTCAAAAGTAATTTTGTTTTTTAGCTATCAATCCTGAAACTTCATGAAATTTTATAGTAAAGTAGGAAATTCTTTATATTATGACATATCCAAAAATCAGCTTTCGTCGGCAACATATGAGGTATTAAAATATTTTTCAAAACTCCGAAGCGACTCGGTTTAAAAGGTAACCCTGCGTAGTTTACTTAAAATGACATAAAATTCTACAGACATCGGATAAACATTATTTTGACTTTATTCAGTAGCTAATCCATGAGGCTATCAAACGCCACTAGTCTTGTCCAAAAATTCTAATTAACGATTGAGTTATGAATTTTTAAAGTCAAGGGCAAAAGCTGAAAACAACAACACTACCCAGCACAGTGTTTACTTCAAGGGACATACAAAATTATACCGACATCGGATTGACATGATTTTCCAAGTTTATTCAGTAGCTAACCTACAAAAATATGAAACGCCATTGGTTTTTTCAAAAAATTTCAAGTAACAATTGAGTTATGAATTTTTGAATTCCAGGGCAGAAGCTGAAAATTTAGAAAAACAGCAACGCTAAATCGCTAACACTTTCTTCTGTGGTAAATGGTCACTTGGAAGTTAATTTCTATAACACATAACTACTTTTAAACATAACTTATTCATAAAAATGTTCTTAGAATAGTTCCACATATGATATATTTAGAAATCTAGTTAAAAAAAGAATAAATGTTGCATATTCGAATTAAAACACATTACGTCACCGGCTTCTCCATAGCATGTTGCATCATCCTCTACCATCATCCATGCCCTAAGCATATCAAATCAACCTGTAAGAAGGGAATTAACCCATGAGTTTGAAACTTAATAGATATCATCGGTGCATTTCGTTATCAAATTAGAAAATTCAAACTCTAGATTCATACTGTTGCGCGTAGATAGATTTCCGGCAAAATCCAATTTCTATAGAATTATCATAGCACATAGAGCTGAGAAATGATCGTTGAAACTATAGTAGTGCCAAAGCGACGTACCCGAAGGCACCAATTCATTCATACTTTAACGAAAATTGATAATTTGAAAATGAAATAGCCACTTGCACCTCTACCTACCTTCGTTCAAAAGCTTTTGAAAGTACAAACTTGGACCATGGTTGTTGCTTCCCGACAACACTAAAACTTTTAGATATCTGCTTCTCTCTTATTTCTGTCTTTTGAATTTTTTTTTTCTTTTCTTTTCTTGTTTCAAAATGTGAACCTTCATATTTGTAAGCTATACATACATATACAAGAATTATTAGGGAAGTGAAAGATAAGAAAAACGGTTGCATTCATCACTCCCCCAATTGAAGAGAATTTAAAATGGGTTTGTAGGTTTCATTCCTAATTTTAGTTGCATTGAAAACATGTAATACGTGTGTGTGTTTGGAATTTAAATGGTTTGTTTATTCATTCCAATTAATGAGATATGTGTGTGTCTATATATTAGCAGGAATATAAATAATATGAAGATAAATGAAAACTCAATCCCAAATTTTTTTTTTTCCAGGAACGTTTGGCAGTTACATTTCCAGCCATTAATTTGGAATTTCATTTCCTGTATTTCCATATATATATATGTATGTATATTTGAATCTAAGGAAAACAAAAATTATTCTAGGTCCCTATAATTTATTCACATAACAAGTTAAGAAAATATCGACAGTAATCCTCAAATAGAAACTTATAAATTCTCTTTTATTTCTCATTTTTAAAACTTATAATTCAGTCCCTTAAAAAAACAACGTGTACGCAAATCAAATCCTAAATATTTACAATACTAAATTTTCACCGTCGGGTCAAATATTTGGGAAACATTCAATTCCGTCCAACATTATACTTTATAGAAAACATGCATGATTGATTTTGAACTTCCATGTCATCAAAATTATTTAAGACATATCGAACTAGTATTGGGCTTTCATTTCTTATGTGGGCAGAGCATAATGTACGTCTATGGGCTAGGTTTGTGATGCTAGATCATCACATGAACAAAAATATGAGCCTAATTTCATTTTAATTTTCGGGCTTTTACAAGCAGGCCTTGATTGCTCAAGCTACACCTCCAGCACCTCAAGCTCCACCAATTCTCCAAGCACCGGACGTGTCCCCAACATACTCGACTGCACCTGCTTATTCCGGTGGTAGAACAGTTTCGTAGATATCGAGCCCTTATCTTTGATGGCGGGAAAGACCCTTTGGCAGTTGAGGAGTGGTTGCGTAATATTGAGACATTTCTTGTCCAGAAGATAAAAAAAGTATTATGCGTCGAGTTTATGCTAAATAGAAGAGCAGGTCATTGGTGGGAATTCTCATCACGCACTCACACCGAGGATGAACAATGTAATCTAACTTGGACTTAGTTAAAGATGGAGTTAACAAAAAATTATTTCCCGCGAAGATATGTAAATTTCTAAGTATTAGAGAAAGTTCGAGGAATTGTCCCGATACGCCCCACACCTTGTAAGTACGAGCTCATGAAGCAAAACGTTATGAGAGGGGCCTACACCCAGAGATCAGGTAGATTGTAAGTTCACACGATCTCATCACCTTCTGGGCAGTAGTAAAGAAAGCTCAGATAGTTACCTACTCAGGGGTGAAGTTGGTAAATCATGGTCCTTGTAATGATTTTGGAAAAAAAAAATGGCAAGATAAGAATAAGAATATATGACAGTTTAAGAAGCAGACAAATACGGGTCAGACGAGAAATCATTTATCCCAATGTCCTAAGTGTAACTAGTTTCACAAAGGGAATGTTTGTATGGAAAGTATGCTTGCTATAAGTGTGGTCAACCGGTCATATGGCTTCCTCATGCCCATTGATTAGGAAACCCGAGCAAGAGAAGAAAGGAAAAGCAAGAGTGTTTGCTTTGACTCAGGACGAAGCTAATTAGAATTCGGACTTAATCGCAGGTATTTTATCCATCTCTAGTATTCCTGCTTACGTCCTTATTGATTCTGGCGCAACTCATTTGTTCATATCTAATACATGTCTAGCTAAGATTAATGCTTCATGTCAGAAGAGTGATAGTGTACTAGAGGTTAGTATGCCATCAGAGGGAATTATTGATACAGATTGGATAGCAAAGGGTGTACAAATAAATTTTGATAGACTGACTTTAGAGGCCGACTTGTATGTTATAGAGATGAAAGATTTGATATTATTTTGGGAACGTATTGGTTAGGTGAAAATCGAGCCACGATAGTATATTTTGAGAAGGAGGTAATTTTTCGAAGACCGGGACAAGAGAGTTCAAATTTTATGGATCGAAAATTAAAGTACTTCCTGGCATTATCTCGGCTTTAAAGGTAGAGAGCACGTTGAGGAAGCATGAATCTTGAATGTCGGGGGTATCTTGTCAGTCTTACTAGCACCTCAACTCAAGAGTAAATATTAGATGATGTGCCAATAGTATGAGAGTATGCCGACATGTTTCCAAATGATCTATCGAGTAATCTGCTCGATAGACAAGTGGAATTCAAGATAGATCTGGTACCTAGAGCTGCTCCTGTGTCCAAAGTCCCATACCGGATGATACCAAAGGAATTACAAGAGTTGGAGATGCAGTTAGAAGAACTTCTAGTCAAAGGGTTCGTTACATCTAGTGTATCTCCATGGAGAGATTTAGTACTCTTTGTAAAGAAGAAAGATGGTACTATAAGGTTGTGCATTGATTACCATGAACTAAATAAGTTGACGATCAAGAATAAGTATCCCCTTCCTAAGATTGAGGATCTATTTGATCAGTTGAAGGGTGCATCTGTGTTCTCAAAAATTGATTTAAGATCAAGCTACCATCAGCTGAAGATTAAGTCGGTAGATATACCAAAGACGGCATGTAGGACTTGATATGGGCATTATGAATTTACAGTGATCACCTTTGGCTTGACGAATGCCACTATAGTGCTTATGGACTTGATGAATAGGGTGTTCCATCAGTATTTGGATATGTTTGTCATTGTATTTATTGATGACATACTGATATACTCTAGAAATTCTCAACAACACGAAGAACATTTGAGGATAGTTCTGGAAATACTGCATGAGGAGAAGTTGTATGCCAAATTCAAGAAATGTGAATTTTATCTAGACCGAGTGAGATTTTTAGGTCAAACTGTTATAACGCGAGGAACTGAAGTAGCTCAATCCAAAGTTGAAGCTGTGACCAATTGGCCAAAACCTACAAACATTAGGGAAGTGAGGAGTTTTCTAGGTTTAGCTAGCTATTATCAGTGATTTATAGAAGGATTTTCCAAGATCGTAAGTCCTCGACACAATTGACTCGAAAGGGTACTAAGTTTGTATGGTCGGAGAAATGCAAAAAGAGTTTTCAAGAGTTAAAGGACAGGCTTGTATCTACGCCGGTGTTGACTATCCCCAATGGTTCAGAAGGTTTTGTGATTTATTGTGATGTATCCAAGCTTGGTTGGGGATGTGTTTTGATGTAACATGGGAAAGTGATAGTTTATGCTTCGAGGTAATTGAAACAATATGAACAAAATTACACTGCCCATGATCTCGAACTGGCCGCGGTAATGCATACCTGGAAGATTTGGCGCCACTACCTTTACGGGACCAAGTGTGTAATCTATACCGATCACAACAGTCTCAAATACTTTTTCATTCAGAAGGAGTTGAATATGAGACAATGACAGCAGTTAGAATTAGTGAAGGATTATGACTGCACTATCTTGTACCATCTGGGTAAGGCTAATGTAGTCCCTAATGCACTGAGTAGAAAGAACATGGAACAGTTGTCAGCATTGTGTACAAGACAGGATCATTTAATTAGAGATTTTGAGAACCTAAGAATTGAAGTATTAATTTCACGAGTAAGGACATTGGAAATATTATCAATTTTTACTGTGAAATCAACACTCATGGATAGAATAGTAGTTGCTCAAAAAGATGACAGCCCTTTTTGGAAAAGATTAGGGTTGAGGTGGGAACTGAGAAGAGAAAGTGAATTGAAATAGCCGAAGATAAAGCCTTGATGTTTAGAGGCCGACTGTGTGTACAAAAGGATGAGGTATCGAGGAATGAGATTATGACTGAAACACATTCTCCTCCTTACGTCGCATGACCAGGCGGAACTAAAATATATAAAGATTTGCGTAACACATTTTGGTGGAGAAATATGAAGGGAAAGATAGCTCTGTTTGTCTCTAATTGCATGCTTTGTCAATAGGTGAAGGCTGAACATTAGAGGTCGTCGGGACCGTTGAATCCCTTGGACATGCCCGAATGGAAATGGAAGAAGATTGCAATGGATTTTGTTGTCGCTTTTACTAAATCAGTGAGAGGTCATGATGCAATCTAGGTGATCGTGGATCGGCTGACAAAATTTGCTCATTTCCTGCCAGTTCGGACAACTTATAGCTTAGAATAGCTCGCACAGATTTATGTCAGAGAGATTATACGGCTTCATGGTGTTCCTGTTTCTATCATATTGGATGGGGACCCGAGGTTTACTACGAAATTTTGGATAAGCCTTCAGAAAGCTNGAAATGGAAGAAGATTGCAATGGATTTTGTTGTCGCTTTTACTAAATCAGTGAGAGGTCATGATGCAATCTAGGTGATCGTGGATCGGCTGACAAAATTTGCTCATTTCCTGCCAGTTCGGACAACTTATAGCTTAGAATAGCTCGCACAGATTTATGTCAGAGAGATTATACGGCTTCATGGTGTTCCTGTTTCTATCATATTGGATGGGGACCCGAGGTTTACTACGAAATTTTGGATAAGCCTTCAGAAAGCTATGGGTACCAAGTTAACATTTAGTACTGCATACCATCCTCAGACTGACGGACAATCTGAACTAACTATAGGTTCTTGAAGATATGTTGAGAGCATATGTCCTAGATTTGGGTGGTAAGTGGGAAGATCATGTGCCGTTAGTCGAATTTGCATACAACAATAGTTTCCAAGCCACTATTGGCATGGCACCGTATGAGGCTTTGTATGGTCGACGATGTCGTTCTTCATTGTATCGGGCTGAACTAGGCGAAAGTAGAGTTTTGGGTCCAGAATTGGTCGAGAAGACTGTAGAGGCTATATATAAAATTAAATCAAGAATTAAGACTACCCAAGATCGTTAGAAGAGCTATGCCGACAAAAGGAGAAAAGAATTGACTTTTGAAGTTGGAGATAAAACATTTCTCGAAGTGGCGCCAATGAAGAAAATACTACGATTTAGAGAGAAAGGACAATTGAGTCCTAGATTCATCGGTCCATATGAGATTCTTGAAAAAATTGGGAATGTGGCATATCATTTAGTATTGCCACCTGAACTATCAGTAGTGCACAACATATTTCATGTTTCTAGTTGAGAAAGTACATTTCAGATCATAGCCATGTGGTGAATGTTCGGTCATTGGATGTTTTGAGTGATATGACGTACGAATAAACTCCTGCAATGATTCTAGAGAGAAAGGACCATGTTCTCAGAAATCGAAAGGTTCCATTAGTCAAAGTACAGTGGGATAAACATGGTAAGGATGAGGCTACTTGGGAAAGAGAAGAAGACATTTTAGCCAAGTATCTCGATCTCCTTAAACAAGTAAGTTAAATTTTCAGGACATTTAATAAAATTCATCCCTCTCAACATCTCTGACTTTTTCTTAGAATACTTCCGTTTTAAAGAAATTTTCTTGTAAAATTCGAAAATAATTTAAGTTATATTATTAAGTCTCTACGACCCTTTCTAAGAGTTCAAATTAAAGTTTTGTTCATGATATTAAATTTTCGTGCACTTGTTTTTAAAATTTTTGTAATGTATCGAATTTCTAGTAAACAACAAATTTTTATTTTGATCACACATGTTATTGTAATTGTTGCATACATATTTAGTGCTTAAATTTTAAGAATTATATAAACCGGATATAGTGCACCAAGCAACCCCATATTCATCCCATCATAATTCTTTTTTTCTCACTCACAGTTTTCCTCTACTAATACATTCCCATTTAATTTTATTTTTTATTTCTTACTTTTTATTTTTTCTCCATTAAGCATACAATTTGAATCATTTACTAAATGCCATAACCTCCAAATCACTTAATGCCGTTATGTTAATTATAAACAAAATTGTCATTCATATGAAAAGGGTGCCTACATGTTCATAACCCATAACCCACCATTTAAACACCTAATTAATATTCCACTACTATTGTTTTGAATACCATTTTGGTTACTACCAATTACCATCATCATTTTTTCATTTGAAAAATAATAATCTCTTATGACCTCTAAGGCTACATTTCCTTCCCCAAACTATTATACCCACACAAATTATTCTGCTTTTCTTTCCATAGGCTAAGGCACTTGGAATCTAAAATTTTTTTTAAAGAAGAAGTAAAGAGAATGCTGGATTTTATTATATATTGAACGCAAGAGGATATTCAAACTCCAAGTTTTTAAGATAGGGGTGTTTCGGCACTTTTGTAAGTGAAGCAAAAATTACTTGTTTTCGATTTGTATTTAACGTATTATTTTGTAACTCATGAGAGAATGAAAACACCCTTTGGTATTTCAAATAAGAGATGAAAAGATGATTTATGACACATGAAATAGGTTATTATATAAATTTAGAAACGTTGGAATGATTACGCATGAAGTTTATTTATTTCTCGATTAAATATCAGATTCTGTTCTCCTATTTAAAAATGGTATAACTTCAGCTACAGTGCATGTTTTAGAGTGAAATCAATGGCGTTTGAAAGAACTTTGAGTCTTTCAATAGGGGTCTTTGGAATTATCTTAAAATGTTACATGGAGAAAAAGTTATGTCCATTTTAGTAAACTGCGTCGGTACAATTTCGAAATTTCTGTCCAGCATAGTTGAAAAATATTTTCGTGCTTCAAACATTATCTTCAAGAACCCTATTTTTTTTTATGATATATGTATATGAATATCATAGTCTCTATATTAAAATTCAAAAATTTTTAGTTGACATTTACTAGGCCAAACATATTTTTCTTTCCGTTGCTGCGCAGCCGATAGTTGTTGAATTTATCGAGATGCTTTCCAAAATCAAATTTAACCATAATTGTCCAAGTCTATGTAGACACATATCTCCCATAATTATTCTTTTATTTATCAAAATCCAAATTTTTTATTAGTTACAATTTATTTTGGTTAACATTAGATAGCCCTAACTGAAAAGATTTTTCGTGTAAAACTTCGAATTTCAAGCATTTTTTTTGGGCCGTTACACCTTGCAACTTTACTTGGCAGTTACCTTCGACGTTATCAGTTCGGTGCTTTTAAGGGAGGAAGATGGTAACCAATTGCCTATTTGTTATGTAAGTAAAGCACTCATTGTAGTCGAGACCCGCTATCCAGACATGGAGAAGCTGGCCCTCTCTCTAATGATTGCTTCTCGAAAGTTGAGGCCATACTTCCAGGCACATATCATATAAGTGCTAACTAACTTTCCCCTCAAGCCAGCGCTGCAAAACCCTGATGCTTCAGGAAGAATGACGAAATGGGTCATGAAACTCAGCTAGTTCGACATTGTACTCAAGACTAGGGCTGTTGATAAAGGACATGCTTTAGCAGATTTTATGGTAGAGTTCGCCCATATTCCAAAAATGGAAGAAGGATGGAACATGCCAAACCTCTCACATGGAACCTATTTTTTGATGGCTTTTCTGGAGATACTGGATCTGAAGCAGGAGTGGTCTTGGTTAGCCCAGAAGATATAAGCTCAATTATGCTGTGAGGTTCGGTTTTAAGGCTACCAACAATGCGGTAGAGTACGAGGCCTTTCTAGCTGACCTCAGATAGGCTAGGGATATGCTGGTGAAGCGGCTAGTTATCAACAGTGATTCCCAGTTGGTGGTGAGCCAGGTTAATGGTAATTTCTCAGCCAGGGATAAGAGCATGGCTGCGTATCTAAAGTTGGTCATGGAATCCGTTCCAGCTTTTGAAAAGTTTGAGTTGGCATGGATCCTACGCATAGAAAATGCTCATGCCGACACTCTTATAAAACTAGCAAGCAGCGAAGATTTCGAATTGCTCATTGTCGTACCTATAGAGCACATTCCTAGACCCTCCACTTCTAAAGGTGAAGAGGTGATGTGGGTCGAAGATACTCTTCCATGGATGCAGCCAATCATAACGTTCCTCAAAGATCAAGCATTACCCTCTAACAAAGAAAAGGCGCAGAAACTCCGTAGACAAGTTGCTCATTTTGTTTTCTAGGATGATGTGCTATAAAACAAGGTTATAATTTACCCCTATCCGATACATAGGTGGGGAACATGCCACCTACGTGCTCCAAAAAATTCATGAAAAGTTTTGTGGCAATTACACATGAGGATAGTCTCTGGTACAAAAGGTGTGAGACTGGGCTATTATTGACCTACATTAAAGGATGCACAACAATTTGTGAGAAGTTGTGATAAGTGTTAGCGCTTAGCGAAGAATTCAAAGACAGCCTTCCCAAAAGCTAAGTATTGTCTCTATCCATTGGCCATTTGCCAATTGAGGGATTGATCTTATATGACCCCTATCTAAAAGAAGGGGTAGTACAAGCTTCGCAATTGTCGCTATTGATTATTTCAAAAATGGGTTGAAGCCGAACCTCTAGCTAAAATTACAGAAGCCAATGCTTCCAAGTTTTTGTGGAACAATATTATATGCTGGTTTAGAATTTCCCATTCAATTGTCTCAGATAATAGGAGTTAGTTTGATAATAAGAAAGTCAGGGACTTATGTGAGAAACCAGGAATTAAGAAACACTTCTCCACCCCCATCATCCTCAGGCTAATGGGCAGGTGAAAGCTGTCAATGAAACCATCAAATACACTCTCGAGAGGAAGTTGGATACTTTCAAAGGGTTTGGGTGGAAGAGCTATCTCAAATCTCATGGACCATCCAAAATACTAGTAGGACAGCTACAAGAGAAACTAATTGAACAACAAGAGTGGTTTGCAGACAGTGGTGCTAATGCTTATATCACAAATGACCTCAATAACTTGCAAATTCAACAGCCTTTCCAAAGTGATGATGCAGTTGCTGTGGGTAATGATGAAGGTCTCTCAATAAGAAATAGTGGTTCTTCTCACTTTCTTTCATCTTCTTTCTCTCAACCTCTATCACTTAAATCTGTCTTTCACTGTCTTAAAGCAGCAGCTAATCTCTTATCTATCCAAAAGTTTTGTCTTGACAATAGTTGCTACTTTTTACTAACATCTTCTCACTTTTATGTGAAGGACAATCAGACAAATGAAATTCTTCTAGAAGGCAAGAGTAAGAATGGGATTTATCCAATGTGGCTCCACAGCATCTCCATCAGAAATCCATCCTCTTTCAATGCTTTTTTAGGAATAAAAACCAACCTCTCTGGTTGGTACTCTAGGCTAAGTCATTACTTCAATAAGATTGTAATCTCAATGGTTAAAAACCATTCTCTTCCTTTATCAAACAAAGTGATTAATAAAAGTACTTGCAATGCTTGTCAATTAGGCAAAGCAGTTCATTTGCCATTTTCTGCTTTATCTTGCATCACTTCTACACCACTTGAGCTAATACATAGTGATGTTTGGTACTCACCAATTCAGTCTATAAAAGGACATAAATATCATGTAATCTTTGTGGATGACTATTCTCGATATACCTGGCTTTATCCTCTTCACACCAAAGCTGAAGTGTCTGCTGTCTTTATTCAGTTCAATTTACTTGTTGAAAACCAATTCTCCACTAAAATAAAGCAGCTTCAAACCGATGGTGGTGGTAAGTATTGTTCTACTCATTTCCAAAATTTTCTCACTCAAAATGGCATCCTCCCTCGCAAATCATGCCCTCATACTAGTCAGCAAAATGGCTTAGCTGAAAGAAAGCTAAGACATATCGTGGAAACTAGCCTTAGTCTGCTAGCTCATTGTCACCTTTCATATAAATATTGGGTAGAATCTTTTCTCACTGTTATATACATCATCAATAGACTACCTACTCCAGTCCCCAAAGATCAGTCCCCATCTTTTAAACTGTTCAAAAAGGTCCCTGACTACACTACACTTTGTACCTTTGGATGTAAGTGTTATCCCTTGCTCAGACCATTCAATAGTCATAAGCTTCAATTTAGATCCAAGGCTTGTCTCTTTCTTGGATATAGTCATGCAGGTTACAGGTGTCTCAACCCTCTCACAGACAAAATCTACCTCTGAAGACATGTTGATAAGAGCATTTTTACACATTTATTTCGATTCACAAACATGGA
>CAIGRK010239632.1:0-13924 GCA_903798315.1 Fraxinus greggii | reverse complement strand
TCACCTCGATGGTTATGCTACGATGCCCTTAAAGCCGTACTTGATCCAATCAAATTGGATTTTATCATTTCTGTATCGGCAATTCATTTTTTTTAATTGTTTAACTTATTTATGGACATTTTTATCTTTTAACATCTAAAATGCCCACGTGAAAATATAGTATAGTCGAAAGTCAAAATGAAAGTTGGGCTTGTTGATGCCCCACTCACTCCTCCTCCATTTCCTAAAAGTGAACCCAAAACCACGCCACCCCTCTTCGATTGGTGGACACCCCATAGCAATCACTCCTCATTTTGACGACTGGTGACTAACACCCACTCGGACTCATTTCTACATTTTTCTCAGACGTAAATACCCTTTTCATTTTCTTTAAGTTTTAAACATTTTGAATAATTTCTGTTGTGTTTGTGTTATGGTTGGATGCGATTTTAATTTGAGGAAAAAATTGATATCTAGGGTTTCGATTTAATATGTTACCATCTTTATGTTCATTTGAAATTAATATTTTCACACATTTTAATTTTCAAATTAGTTTGATCTTTTGTTTTATGAAAAACCTAGATATGTTCTTTTAAGTTTGCCATTTTTTCTTTTGGGTTCCTATTATTTGAACTGGGTTTTTAGGTTTTTATGTTCTTATTTATTTTTTATATTTTGTGATTTCTTAAATTGATTTATGTTTTGGTCACGTGTTTATATTATGAACAATTGGGTGTAATTGAAGTTTGTATGGAAGTTACGTATCCATGTGTGTATCTACGACCCATATAAAAGTATAAATTGAACAAGATTAGTCACTTAAACTTCTTGAGCCTAGAATAAATTGGCATTTGTTTGAGTGGTTGTGATTTCAGAGCCTCCATGCGATTTTGTTTCAAAGTTTTAATTATTTGGTTTGTAAGTAAAGTAATTGAATTAGGACTGTGATGTTTTCTGTAAGTGTAAATTTTATATGTAGGCTAAATTTGTGGATTGTTATGTTGTTCAATTTGTTTCAATGAAGTTCAATTTGTGATTTAAACACTGATTTTATGTTAGCATATAGAGTTAATTTGAAGTTAAGACGAAAACCATCTGTCGAGAAAATTTGTAATTCTCGATAGATATTTTATGGAATTCTTGGCAATTTAACTTGATTTTTCAACAATTATAATATAGTGCCAAACTTGTTTCAGATGCTTCACTACGTATCATACAAATTACAAGTGTGTTATATCATCCTTTCATAATTGGAATTTATTCATTTTAATTGTATTGCATATGAATTTTGAGTTCATTTTTCCAATAATAATGTCAAATGTTAATAAAATATTATAAATTATTTTGACAATAATAATCATCTCGTATTGAACTAGATGAAGAAAATACGATGTTGGTGGAGAAGTGCCCGAAGGGGTTGTCGGCGTCATCTTGCTACGCTGCAGTGGTGGGCTTCTCAAATGCGAAGGATGCAATTCGAACTAAAGAAGGGGTGGTGACGAAGAAGCAACGCTAAATGTGCATCCAAATACCAACTATATCAAATCGGACTCCCTACA
Source organism: Fraxinus greggii (assembly GCA_903798315.1). Lineage (NCBI taxonomy): Eukaryota > Viridiplantae > Streptophyta > Magnoliopsida > Lamiales > Oleaceae > Fraxinus > Fraxinus greggii. Next base: position 12,386 of record CAIGRK010239632.1, on the reverse strand, counting down.
CCAGATGTAGACGGAAGAAAGGAAAGAGTAGTAAGCAATAGGATATTTTTGAATGGAAAAACAATGTAAACCTTTTTGAACTTGTAATGTATCCTATTTTTAAGGTTTTTACTTTCATGTCTAGTTTTTTTGGATGTATTAGAAAAATAATTATGTTCCATTTTCAGATTTGTGCAATTCATGTTAATTTGTGAAAATACAATTTTATTGTATAGTAGATAACATTTCGATGCAAAACACAATATCAAAATGTCTAGACATGCTGTACAATTATTGAGCACGTAATGTTTTCAATATGAGTGCTATGGAATTGTATCTGAAATATGAGATGATCAACTATTCTACCATTAATATCGCAATAAAATATGTTATCGAGTAATGACGTTTGGTAGCAATTGTACGACATTCATAAAATTACATTTGCATTGTATTCCAAATGTGTTCGACCATACATGTTTATCGGTATTCTACGGGCATGTCTCAATATTGAGTTCAAAGATTTTGCGTTGTTATTCGTCATAATGTTGTATCGGTCTCCAACAGAATGTGCTCTCGACCAATAGAAAAAACTAAGTGACACGATAAATCTTAGATTATTACACATACCTGAAAGTTTGAGATAATAATAATAGGCATTCGACAAAATTAATATATCGGACTTTAATAGCATGCAAATGGTACATACGAATAAAGTATATCAAACAATAGCAGACCAGCAAAAAACAATAGATTAAATTTCTTTTCCGACATTTACGAAGTGTTGAGTTCGACATTTGAACTATCGGTCTCCACAATTTTGTTTCAACAGGTCAACTGTCGATATTTACGATTAGCACATAAGGAGTATCATTTTAGTAGGTGTGATTTGAATACATTCTTCATAACATTAAATCTGTTCATCAATACTCAACTACCAAATGACAAAATCTTCTCAAATAATTTATCAAATGCTTTGTTAGATAGGGAATCTTTCAGAACATCTTATAGGCGAAATTGCCATCTTTATTAAAAAAGATTTACAAAACCAAACGTAATGAATGAATAATAATTTGTAAAATTGCAAATTAATGAGCATGTTTTACTTAACAATTCAAAAATAGTAAGTTATAAGATTTTAGACAATTTGTAAATACTAACCTCTCAAAATGGAAGATGAATATAATATTACTTTCTTCTTGATATTGGAATGGAGATGTAAAGGAAATTGAAGATAAAATGTCATTACCTAGCAATGTAAGTTATGAAATTTCTTATTAATTTTTTGGTTAAGAATTTTACTACCCATTGTATATTAGATATATTCAATGATTTCTTTTACACAAGTTAATGATCAAATCATGACATTAATTAGCATTAAATGCATCCAAAAGGTATCTCTAAGGGTGATTTGGACATTTCACATTCAAAAAGTGACATTTTTTAACATCATTAGTAAAAGTGAAAAATTTTAGTGCACTTTCAAATTTTGGGACATCTATGCAAAACCCCCTTTAGATATTCATTATAATGTATTCCTTATTCAATTATCATATAAAATCTTTGAATGAATTTCATAAGCAAAAGATTTGGTAGTCTATTATGCCTTTTCCAGCAAGACTCCAAGCATGATTATGTGGCAACTGCACACCAAGCGTACGTCGGCTCCGCACTTCATGTCATCCTACCCATTTGGCAGTTTTGATCGAACCATCTTGAAAAGGCTGAACCATATGAATAGGTCGAACCCCTATACAATGACCATGTACAAGATCTTCCATATATGGCTGAGTGACCAAATTACAAAATTAAATGTACGATAGCCTAGGACTGACTAACTGACTGACTGATACTTATAATATGATGCCTCAATAGCTAGGATGAGGCCATGCTCTCAAATTGAGACATTTAAAGATAATGCAAGTTTAGACTATCAAATTATAACTTTGCTCTTATTACTCTATATACTTCCCAAATCCGAAGCCCTTTTACTTAAGTGGTTCATATATTAAGCACATTCCATTCTTAATACTTAAATATTGACTGACTTGACTGTAAGAGAACATGCGACTGCCTTCCCCACCACCGAAGAAGGCCTCTTGTGACTAACGATTTTGTCCAGGCATATAAGAGAAAGGATTATGTGGATGTGAGAGGAACCCGGACCTATTACCCATGCCCCTTACAAAAAACGAGGTTAACAACTTGGCGTCGTTTATGGAAAACCACACTATAACCACGAACATTTTCGTGGAAAAAGCTTATTGAAAAAGTACAACTTTTCTCTTAAAGAAATGTTTTGTTCTTAAGTAAAGAACAAGTAAAAGTCGCAAATAGAAGAAAAGACTTGAAGTGTTTTTTAGCACCTTTGGAGTGTATATTTCTTGAAAAAAATGAGTATTTTGAGGTAAAAATCTACTTTAGAAGATCCCCTCTTTAAAGAAAAGAGGCATCTATCCAAATATGAGTGCTAGCCAATAAGATACCAACCCAAGAAGAGCAAGGGATGCCTAAGAAAAAGAAGTCATTTGAACAAATGTCACACACTATCGATCTCATCACCATCACCATCGTTGTAGAGGTGGTAAGATGGTTGTACCTTTTGGCAGCCAACATGAGGAGCATGACAGAGCAAAATGCCATCACACGACAACTCCTCCTTTAAATGCAAGGGCAAGCTGTTTATCAAATACCCCACCTAGGCCTCTTCCACAAACGAGAAGGGAAGGAAATACAAAGTGAAAAGGTTCAATCGCATAAGCATAAGAGAGGTTTTTATCCCATTGAAATGGAGGTGCGAGTATATGTCTCCTCAAACTATACATCTAGCAAACCTACAAATGGCCCGTTCAATGGAGATGACAATTCTACTTCCATTTATGAACGAGAAAGTAGACCTCAAAGGTCCGTATGCATCTAAGGATAGGCCTTGAGGAACTGGGAAATAAGCCCTAGCATCACCTCCCATCTTGAGACCTCCTCTTCGCACTTTTTTGTGAAGTCTTAATATGAGAGGCCCGTCTACAAAACTATTTGGCTCGGGATGACCTACTGCCAAAAGATCATTGATGCCGATGCACTCTCGGGCTAGAAAGGAAACCTCAACATGAACACCCTTTTTGGATGGATGTTTGCAATAAAAATCTAACCACCTATGAAAAATTGGTTGAAATGATGAGCGGGGAAATTAGGGAGGAGGAGATCATTGACCATCACAACATGGTAGTTAGTGTTCTCCCACCTCCACAAAGGCAAAAAGATCAAGGCCCCATCTCACATTTAGTGAACCAACAATGGAACCAAAGGGGATATCAAATTGTCTCTACATCAGCCAGGCCCTTGCCTTCACCACCTTCAATGCAGTACCCACATTGGCCTATGAAGAGGCCAACCCAAGTGGATATGGAAATCTAGGAATCGATCCCCGACAATCATCCTAGTTGGAAGAAAGATAAATGGACCTAGAAATAGGCCCCATGCTGATGTTTGATCTTATTGCATGTGCCATTGATCGTATAGCCCCAACACTAATAAATGCCACAATATAGTGCCAAATATGGAGTAGAGTGATCCCCGTGAACCTAGCAGAGATAATCATCCGCTTCTAGAAAGGAATCAACCCCGTGAAGGCAAGATCAACGGCAAAGGAGAGAAAAGGCTAGGAGACCTTCTAGGGATTTTTTTTTTACCATAGAAGGAATGATAATAAAGGCCCAAAAATAGGGAGAGATAGAGAAGAGTCTCTCTGGAGAGATGGACAATGCTCTTATTAGATAGGTAGACGCCATTTTTGGAGGTTTACATGTAGGGGTATATCCAAGAATGCCCAAAGAAGATAAGGGTGCACCAATGGCCAACTACATGGTCAACCACACCTAAGGGACAATCAAGCCCATTACTTTTACCCAGGCTCATGCCTAGAGTCTATACTATCCTAATTGTGATGCCCTAGCGGTAAGAATTATCATAGCGTTCAATAGATTAAATCGCATATTGGTGGACATGGGAACTCTGTTAACATCATTTTTGGAGTCACCTATGACATAATATTGGTAGCTTATGAGTTGACTCTATGACCTCTTCCCTATATGGATTCGCTGGAAACAACATTGTTCCATGAAGAAAAATCACCCTTGGTGTGTGGAAATTGGCACACTTCCTTAAACGGCCTACCACTACATGGAGTTCATCATAGTGGACAACAGGTCAGCCTACCATGGAGTTTTGGGAAGACATACCCTAAGGGACTTATGTACTGTCACCTCGATACACCTCCTATGGACTAAGTTCACCAAAAAACATGGTGTCACAACTATGATGTAATCAAATGTGGGCTAGGAAATGTTATTTTAATTCCCTAAAGAATGCTGAGATACGTATGTTAACATGGTGTTACCAACATTGAATAAACAAAGCACGTAAAGAAGGGTTGATCCCTAAACAAGGGAAATATATCTAGATGGTAGATGCCCTTGAAGAAGGGTCTACACATAATGAGTTGGACCCTCGGATTATTTGGTCCGAATCATAAAGTACTCCAACGGAAGAGTAGGAGAGCTTCTCCATAGACCTTCAAGATCCCACCAAGTCACTACAATGGGAAGGGATCTACCCCCATAAGAAAATGAGAAGCTTAAGAGCTTCTTATGCTTGAATGTAGATATCTTTATTTGGGGCATGAGGATAATGTCGACATTGACCTACATATCAGTTCCCACTACCTTAAATTTGATCCTAAAGTTGTCTAGTACAGATAAATAAGAAGAACCCTCAACCTTAAAAGGTATAAGGCCCTGAAAGTGGAGGAGGAGAAGTTGATAAACTACGGTTTCATTGGAGAGGCCATTTATTTACAGTAGATCTCTAATTCGATCTTAGTGAAGAAACGCAATGGCAAGTGGAGGATATGCATAGACTTCTCCAATCCTGCCCAAAGGCTAGTTTTTCTCCCAAGGACAGACCAACTCGTGGATTTCACTGCGAGTTATAAGCTATTGAGCTTCATGGATGCCTATTCAAGCTTTTATCAAACTTATTGAAGAAAACACCATTTTAATCACTAACATATGTGTATATTGTTACAAGGTGATGCAATTCGGGTTAAAAAATATTGGGCCACCTATTAATGGCTGTCAAAAGATGTTTACTGACCTTATTGGTAAAATCATGGAGGTATATGTGGACGAAATACTTGTAAACAACCTTAAAATGAAAGATCATGTCAGCACCTAGGTGTTACTTTCCAAATTCTAATGAGATACACGATAAGGTTAAACCCATTATGTGAGCATTTGGTGTTGCCTCCGTAATGTTCCTAGGCTACGTGATCAACTAAAGAAATATAGAGACCAATCTGGACAAGATTAGAGCCCTATAGAGATGAGATCCCCTAAAAAAATCCAAAGAATGGTAGAGCCTCACCGAGCGGGTAGCAGTCTTAAATTGCTTTGTCTCAACAGTCACAGATACATGCCTTTCCTTTTTCAAGGTTCTCTAATGAGCGAAGAAATTTTAGTGGAATAAAGAGTGTGAAAAGCTTTTTGGGGCTGAAGAAGCACTTAGCATAGGTCCACTCTACTTTCAAAACATGAAACTTATGAGCCCCTACTACTTTATTTAGTCATATCTAAAGAGGCCATCAATTCAGTGCTCATGAGAAAAGAAGGAAATTAACAACTACCTATCTACTACATAAGCAAAGTCCTCTTACAAGTAGAGACCTGCTACATAGATATGGAGAAACTTGTCATCTCCCTCATCACTACTTCTCTAAAATTGGGATCATACTTTCAAGCACATAGCATCCATGTGCTAACAAACTTTAGACTACAACAAGTGCTTTAGACTCCTGATGCTTCGGGAAGGTTGGAGAAGTGGGCTATGGAACTAAGCAAATTTAAGATTGTTTACAAGTCGAGAACCTACATCAAGGGTCAAGCCTTTGTAAACTTCGTAGCGAAATTTGCCAACATCCTTGAATAGATGTGGTAATGAAACCCTAGAGTCCCCTTCCCCACTTAGAGTCTTTTTGTTGATGACTCATCTTGAAAAGTAGACTTCGGAGTTGAAGTGGTCATGGTTAGCCCTGAAGGCCACATCCAATAAAAGAATAGCTCTAGAATATAATGAAGGATACCAAGTGCTTGTGAAAATCGCACCAATCAAAAGAAAAATGCAATTCCGAGAGAAGGAAAACCTTAGTCCAATAGGAGTCATGGCATATATACTAGGACTTCCTAATTCTACGGATAGAGAGAATAATGTATTTCACATCTCCATGCTGTGAAATTGCATAACATATCCATCTCACATGTTAAAATATGTCTTAGAGAACTTTGAGAAGATTCCACCTATTAAGAAGGCATGTCCAATATTAGCACAAGAAATCAAACAACTTCTAAATAAATCAATCCCATTGGTAAAAGTAATAAGGAGAACCGACTACACAGAAAAATTTCTAGAGTTTTTTAGGTAAATGTTGAGGAATAAATTTATATGGAGTCACTGCAATTACTGGCTAATTTCATTTATTCAACAATTTTTTTTAAATAACAACCTTTGAGTTTTATTGGTAAACCCTCACATGCGGCGGACGAAATCAAGGTAACAATTACAAAAAGAGAAAAGATGGCAAGTTACATTTATCTAAACGAATGCAACCAATTATAGAAACAAGGAAACTAGATATTGATGCTAAGAAAGCTGAACAGCCTTGAGATCCAAGACGCACTAAAGAATCTGCCACCTGGTTTGCTTCTTGATAAATATGTAATATCAATAGATATAACATGAGCAAGCTCTAAAATATCCTCATAAATTAGTCGAACAAACCAAGGTATGTTAACATGATGATGAAACCAATGAACCATCACATTAGAATTTGTTTCTATAGCAATCCTATCTATGCCAAGGACATAGCATATTTGAAGGCTTATCTTAAGAGCTGATACCTTCGCTAAAGTATTAGTACCAATCCCGAGAAAATGATAGAACCCAAAAATTACCTTCGCCTGCCAATCTCGAAGCAATCTACCGCACAGTTGGGCCTCGATTCCTAGCACTAGCTTCATGAATATTTAGTTTATAACCATGTTGTAGGGAGGACCATTTTACAAGAAATGGAGCTTTGACTCGTATTGGCACCATAGGGTGTGTAACACCTGCGAATAATATGAAGAAAGAGACAATTTCTTTTGTTTTAGCATACCATTCAATTCATGTAGCCAACCTTTTACTTTAACACAAATTTTATGCAAGTTTATAGCCTCATCCATAAATTTTGCAGAATTTTGGGCCAACCAAAGCTCCCAGGAAAGAAGTGGTGGGATTAGGTAATCTACAAGATGTTCTTGCATGGACCCACCAAAATGAGCATTCCAAACTAATATGGTAGACCACCAAGAAATATTAGCAGGAATTCTAACTCCAAATAATTTTCCAAAATATTGCCATGCTTGAAAAATAATAGAACTGGTTGCGAAAACATGATCTACTATTTCTACATGACCCAGTGAACAACATTGACACTTTGAGACAATAGGAACCCCGCAATGTCAAACCACTTCATCCACTGGAACTTCATTATGTTAAAGGCACCAACAAAAAATTGAAAATTTTAATGGCAACTGGCAAGGTAGAGTTCCAAATCATCTTACAAGGCAGCGAGGAAGATCTGGTATTTCTGATAAGAGACCAAGCTGAACTTGTAGAAAATAAACCATTGCTGCAAGTGCACCAAATTAATTCATCTATACAGTTGTGAAGTGGGACTTGGGAACGTTGAATTTCCTCCTCTAAAGGCGAGCCACCCAAAGAAAAAAGCTTATCCAGGTTCCATTTGCCATTTAAAACTATGTCATGAAGTCTTAAATTTGGGGTGTTGATTGTCCAACCAAGTGAAGCCAAAGTACCCGAACCCCTCCAATTGTCATACCAAAATAGAGCACTACCATCGCGGATCAGCCATCTGCTATGTTCTAAAATAAATGGAAAAAGATGTGAAATATATTTCCAAAATGATGAATCTTTAATACTTGCAGAAAAGTTGGTCAAGTCTAGGGGATGACTTAGATTTTTTTTGTCTCATGAAATCTGTACCCAGAGTGAGTGAGATGTAATTATTCACCATGCTATTTTGCATTGAAGTGACTAGATCACATCAAAATGACAAAAAATACCCAAACCTCCTTCCTTCTATAAAAAACATATGTTTTTCCAAGAAACCCAATGGCATTTAATACCCTCTTCTGATTCTCCCCAAAAAAGTTGGTGAAAAGAGCATAAATCTCTTTAACGACTTTTATTGGAGGCGTGACCACATAAAATAAATAGATAGGAACGGAACTTAAGGCTGACTTGATTAAAGTAAGCTTTCCACCCATGGATAGAAGCTTTCCTTCCATCGCGCTAATTTTTTCCTGATTTTATCAAGCACGGGGGTAAACATCGAAGAAACGGGTTTGCCATAATGTAGAGGTGATCTGAGATAAGTAAAAAGGAGGGAATTTTCTTTTAAACCTATTGTAGATGCAATGATACGTTTTATATAAGTTGCAACTCATTTGTGGACTACAAAAAAACTCTTGTCCACATTAATTAACTGCCCAGATACAGTTTCACAAAGTCTAAGAAATCCCATTAAATTATTAAGGCTACTTCAAATGCTATTAGTAAACACCAAGAAATCATCTGCATAAAGAAGATGCAATATAGGAGAACATGTAGAAGGAATCTGATAAGGAGCTATTCTGCCATTTGCAAGAAGCTTCGTTAGGCCACTACTATGGCTCTTCACTGAGAATAAATAACAATGGTGATAATGGGTTACCTTGCCTAAGTCTACGAGAGGGAGTGAAAAGATACCATTAAGTTTAATTGAAAACCGTGGCGAAGTAATAGCATTCTTAATAAGAGATACCAAGAATCTGCAAATCCAAACGCCCTCAACACTTCTAACAAGTAGTCCCAAGAGACCCTATCAAAAGCCTTTGCCATGTCCACTTTCGTTATCACATTGGCACCTCGGGAATGCTTATTTGGATTATGAACTAACTCCTGAGCTAGTGCAACATTCTCAGATATCATCCTACCAGTAGTAAAGCCACCTTGATTCATTGATATTAATTCAGGTAAAATCAAAATCAAATAGTTAGCTCCACTTTGGAAATGATTTTGTAAAAAACCTGACATAAACTGATAGGCTTATAATCCTGAAAAGTCTTAGGATCATCCGACTTAAGCACCAAAGAAATGATAGAAGCTCCTAAAAAACTTCTTAGACAGCTACCACTACATCCTCAACTACCATAGGCCAAGCATGGATAAAAATAGTTGAAGTAAAATCGTCAAGTCCTGGAGCAAAATATTCAGGTATAGCTTTAACTGCAGCAAGAACTTCCACCTCATAAACCTCCTTCAAGAGCAAGTCATTATCGGCATTTGTAACTAATCTTGGAATAAGAGATGCCATCTCCCTATATTCTATTGTAGTAGTACCCTCAGCTTTGAGATGGTTTTTAAAAAAATCAATAGCAGCTTCCTGCATTTCTTCTTGGTCAGTGAGAACACCAGCCTCTATAGTAATACCATGTAGCATAGCTTTTTGTCTCTTTTGCCTAGCAGAAGCATGAAAGAAAGCTGTGTTCTTATCCCCACTGGACAACCACTTAACTCGTGATTGTTGCCGTTTATAAATCTCCTTTTGCAGCAAAAGTCTATCTAAATCTTCCTTTAAAGCTGTGAGATAAGCATCCAAAATTTGATCAGTTTGTATGTTGTTCTCTGGTATAAGAATTTTATCACGAGTTTAATTGATTTTTGGAAAAATATTCCTAGAGTGCTGAAGTCACATCTTTTGAAATCGAAAATTGGTAGGCCCTCTCGTATTTTCTTCCTGTATGTAAAGAAGAAGAAGTGCATGATCAGAATGGTTATGCTCAAGATGTACAACCATAGAGTTTGGAAAAGTAACCATCCAATCATGATTGACAAGAGCCATATGAAGCCGTTCCCATAATAATAAGCCATTCATGTTACGATGCTACGTAAATCGAGAGCCTGTGAAAGGAACATCATACAACAAATTTGCATCTATAAATTACACAAATTCTTGCTGAGCAGCTCACGTAACTGGACCACCTCCAAGTTTCTCTTCATCAGCTTCACTATATTAAAATCCCCTACCAACCTGATAGGTAAATTAGTAGATAAAATTGGCGTAAGGGAGGACTAAAGAGATCATCGTATCAAATAATTGCACTTAACATAAACTACTACAAACACTACAGTAACTCCCTTCCAATCCAAAATGACTGGCAGAAATTGATTTGTAGCTTCTAATAGGGAAAAGCTGTGATTACCAGGTAAACACAGCCAAACCTTTCATTCTTCACTATTATTAAAACAAACCTGGGAGAGGCCAAGCTTTTTGGCAAAATGAAGAGTTTGATCAAAATGTATCATAGGTCCAAGAATGGCCAGAAAAGCTATATTGTACTTTTGAAAAATTAATTTAAGGTGGCGGGTTGTTATTGCATAACCAACCCCCATTGCATTCCAAACAAGGAATGCACTCAACAGAAATATGTTTGAGGAGTATCTCTAACCAGCAAGTCAGAGATTGAAATGAGCTTCTTATTGCATCTATTATTGGTTCTAATAGCTAGTGCATCTGAATCAGAGTGGTAAACCTCATCCCTATCAGGTTGTCACCACCAGTCCGCCATGGAGCCTTCAAATTTAAAGTATCAAGTATCGCATCAAAGGAGTTACCTATTGGAATGCCATCAATTTCTCGAGTGGGAATCATGTTCTTAGGTGAAGCTAAAGACCTCCATTTTACTGGAAGAAAATCGCCATCTAGAGAAGTTTCTGATTCTACAACTATTGCTTCTTCTCTTGAATCCTTATTAAAACTCATGTCACTTACGTTATTGACCTCCACATGATTTTCCTTTTCAATAATTGTAGCATTATCTGCAATTAACTTATTTTCCTGTATTTCATTATTTGCAACAAACCTTTCTCTCATGGGACTGCAAGTCAAATTTTCAATATTGACAAATGCATGACTTGGATGTTAAGGGCTCACTGCAACTATAACATCTTTTCCATTCTCATTTGTAGCTTTCAAATTCTCTTCCTTTTCCCCTTCTGCTAGAGTATCAACTTTCAAATCACTCATATTATCAAGTGGACCAGATGCATTCTTTATAGAATCTTTCTACTTGGGACCTAACACATTATAATGTCGTTTGTTCAATCGATTACAATTAACCTTCTCATGACCATGTATTCGGCCATGAACACAGTACTTAGGAGATCTCTCATATACCACCTTTTGCTAAGTGGTCTTACAATAGCTTGCAAATAAGAAGGTATGCAGAAATTTAATGGTAGGAGAGGCAATCTAATCCAAACCTGAGTAACTAGGGACTTCTCTTCTCCATTAAAATCTCTTGACCACTTAAATAGCCGAAATAGAGAACCTTCAATGGAGTGTGAGTCACGTGTCCAAGTGTTTGAGAAATCATCTGCATTTTGAAGCTTAATCAGAACATGGAGCCTATCAATGAAAATGACAATTGGAACAACCGATAACCCCCATTTGGTGCTAATATGATCTCGAATAAAATCCATTTGAGGGTAAGATTTTGAGAATTTTGCAATAAGAGCATATTGAAGCGTGCTTAAGATCCCAGCAATTCAAGTTGGGAGAAATACCACAGCATGTTTCCCTTTTTTCCATTGTGGCTGTCTTAAGGAGATAGTAACATCCATCACAGGAATAGAAGAGAGATCATGTCATATTAGAGAAGAACATACAGCAGCTATATATGATGTTGGAACAGGGAGGGAGGAGACCTGATTATTCGAATGGGGCGGTGCAGAATGTTTTTTACGGTAAGGCGGCTCAGCCATGATGGCAGAATAGCCCCACCAATAGAGATGGCAGCTACAGATCCAGGGTATTTACCGGCAGGGAAGGAGGGAGAGAGAGAACTATAGTTAGTTCATTTTTCAGTTGTAACATGTCTCTTATTCAACAATTTGTTTAATAAGTCATTTAGCAGATGGATGAGTAAATTTTGAATTTTAATTATTGTAATCTCAAAAATTTTATGACGATGCTTTACTTTTGTGGATTATTGTGAAATAGTAAGCATTTAGTTGAATAAAAACAAATGTTAGATTATGATGCAGTTTAATGGAAAAGAGATGAGAGGGTGATATGATCCAAGGTGCCATCGACGCAAGGAAAAGTCCAATGAAGGATCCATTCCTAGTGGAAGAAGGACCGATAACTCGATCGAGGGCAAAGCAGGTGAAAGAGGCGATGACATTGCTTGTTCAGGCTACAGTTGACGATATGGCGATCGTGACGAAGAATGGGACAAGTTCCATGTTGGGGT
>CAIGRK010239537.1:0-10140 GCA_903798315.1 Fraxinus greggii | reverse complement strand
TGTTGAATATCTATTGCTTGTTCTCGACCCTTAATATCAACTCACCATTCTCATTGCTCAAACGGGGTGTAAATGTTGAATATGTATTGCTTGCCCTCCACCTTTAATATCAACTCACTCTTCTTCATGTCAATCAAGTTTCGACTCGTTTCTAATAATGGTCGGTCAATATAACTGGAAATATTAATTTACCCTTCTCCATGTCAATCAGATTTCAATCCATTTCTAAGAATGGTCGGCCAATATAACTGGAATATCCCGATTGTCTTCTATGTCCAACACGACAAAAATACTGGAAATATTAAATTTCTTACTTTTATGAGCACATCCTCAACTTTTCCTCGTGATCGTGAAATTGCTTTATCTGCAAATTGTAGTGTTATGCCTGTTTATTTGACTTTACCTATTCCCAATATTTTTTAAACGGAATATGGCATTAAATTTATACTAGCATTCTATTACACAAAGCAAGAACAAAAAAAATCCAATTGAAATCGGTAGAGTAAAGCACCTTGGAACTTTTAACTTGGGAGACAATTTGCTTTGTAGTACTGTACTACTTACCTCTGTTAGAGCCACAATTTCAAACTCTAGAAGATTTCTTTTCTTGGTTAGCATATCTTTCAAAAAATTTGAATAGCTTGAAATTTGTAATATCGTGTCAATGAACTGGACATTGATTTGGAGCTTCCTAAGAATATTCAGAATTTTTTCAAATTTCTTATCTTGCATGTTCATCTAGAGCCTCCGAGAAAAAAGAATATGAGAAAAATAAGCCTAGACTAGACATGATGCTAGAATCATGAGTGTTTCTTTACTTTCTTTCTTCTCAATTGATGCTGGTAAAGATTTTTCTTTCGTTGTAGGTTCATTAACCTCTTGTTGCTTATCTTTTCTTTCTAGCCCTTTCACAGTAATGTCTGGTAATTGTACCCCACTCCTTGTGGTTAGAGCATATATATTTTCTTCATTTGACTTCTTTCGAAATCTTCGAGGGAATGAAATTGGAGATACATATGCTTTAATGTTTATAGGCGCCTTTGGTGGATCGTTTTCTATTACTCTTATGGCAATCACCTGCTCCTTAGGATTTGTTACTGTATTGCTTGACGGTGGTCCCCTTGGATGTTCTTCAAGTTGTTGAGCTATTGAAAATTAGTATCAATTTGCTGGAATACTTTATCAATTTTTCGCATATATTGTTGAAACATCTCCCCTAAACTTGGATTTCACTGTTGTCGAGGATTATTTGAATTATTCCCTTGTTTTTGGTTATCAGACCATCTGAAGTTCAAGTGTAATTACCACCATCCTAGATTATACGTTTATCTGTATAGGTTCAAATTGTGGGAGCCATTTGAATATAGCTTACTTGTTCTTCTGTCCAATCATATTGTTGTCGATTTTATATGTAGCAAGCATACGAATCATAACAAGCAATACAGTGGACCTAAGAGTTTATATGATTGTTCCCACGAGAACTATAATTTAATACTTAATTTGCTATCTCTAACTTCTATTTGACGAAAATAAATTATGATTTGTGATCGATATCTAAATTATTCTAATTAAGCTAAATTAATATAATGTTCACAATTTATCAAATTTTGGATTTTAAAAGTATGAATGTGAATTCTATGACTTACAATTTCACATATGGATCTCCTTTAATTCACTAATCCAGATTTATTATTATTGTAGTATTCGGTTGAATTCTTCTAAAATATTCAATTTACATCTCTCGAGTTCAAGTTTATTCTATTTAACTAAGTTAATTCTATATCTCTATGTGAATCTGGATACACCGTAGTTAAATATCTTAAATCTCTAAGAATCTATATGACGACTGCATTAACTAGAAAATATGTCTCTACACTTTTATATTAGTTTTCTAATTTTATTATGTGGTTTAAACCTAAAATTCACCTCTCAATTTGTAATAGATTCACAAAATCAACGAATTATTGGTCAGGTAATTCAAAGAATTATAATTCATAAATAAAATCAACACATGAAATTAAAGAATTAGAATCTTAAAAATTAAATTAAATGGTCACACATAGATTACATTGTTTATCCTAACTAATAATCTAGCTACTCATATTAACGAAAGAAAAACAACACAAAAGTATAGGCTTTTAGAACTGAGTTTTGAAATCTTTATGATGGAAAGAATTTGATTTTGCACTAAAAATATTATTCAATCTCAAAAGTATTCAAACCCTAACTTTTTGCTATTTGATTTTGATGATTTTTTGTTCTCCTCTCTCTAAAATTGTTCGTCCTGTAAAAAAGAATAACTAAAACTATATATAGAAATCTAGAATAACTCTCAAAATGAGACCTAAAGCATTTTCAATGTTGAATTTGAGTGTAAATAGAAATCCAACAAAAGCTAAAATATTTGATAGTTAAGTGTACATTGGTCATCCACATTAAGTTCTTGTACATTCCAGGTCCCCTTTAATTGTATGATAGGTCCTCATCTTCAAGACTTGATTATTTTGATGCGCAATTCCTTAAGTTTGTGCCGCTTCAATCCAATTTCATCCAAACTTGTCTAATTTGAGTTTTACCTACAATTAACCAATTTAACCAAAATTAATTAGACATCCGCTGAAAACAATAACAACTGAATAAGATTTGATGCTCAAAAAGTACATAAAATGTACTTATTATATATCTTACCACATCATATGTATGTAAACCTTTATATGAATTATTATGTACATAAAGCACTATCGTTACTCAAAATCATTTGGTGTATAATTATTTCATACTTACAATTTAATTTTAGTTTGACAATTTCATCTATAATCGTGATTAATGCTAACGATCAGATCCATGTGACTGATAGATTTTTAGACGAGACACTCGTTTTACATTACTTGCAAAATAAATTGAAAATGGATCATTCGAAGAAAAAAGATTAGATTTTTAGGTCAATCATTTGAGGTTTTCTTGTTAGCAAAAAACTCCATTTTTGACATCACAAGAGTGTTAGGACACGATTTAGTTAGCTATCTGGAATTAGCTCTTAGTTTCTGTCACGATTACAAGTGAACGTTCGAATCAAAACAAAAACATAAGCTAGGGGATTGACTTGAAACAAATTGAAGCTTAGTGTTCAACATGAACAAGCCTATAAGTTTAGTGACCTATACTGTAATTTTCCTTTTAGCGAAATTTTTTGGTTAAGGGTAATTAGTACAAAACGTCTATACCTTTCAATATTATTGTGAAAACGTCTCTATATTTCATTTTTAGCATTTTTACCCATATTTTTATCTTTCATTGCGAAAATCATCATTTTCGTCCATTTTTTTCAATTAAAAGTTCTAAAATAACGAATATATACTTCTATTTAAATAAAACAAAAATAAAGAAAAAATTGTAACTATACTCCCAAAATTTAAAAAAAAGTACAAATAAATTTCGAACAAATAATTAAAAATCAAAACTAAAAATAAAAAATAATTTTATCTTCTTCCCCCACCCCACTCCACTCCACTCTTTATTTTGGAGACTTCATGGAACTGCTAGCCTCCATCTCACCAACCATCACCTGAAGCACTAGAGCTCTTACCACAAACAGCTGCCGTCAACCCCCAAACACTTTTCCATAAACTAGTTCAACAAACAATAGATTTATATGGCCAAAATCAACCAAAAATGCAGCTAATTGAATGAGATGGAGAATTAATATTGCAGCAAAAAACCCATTTCGCCATTTATAGAAAGCTTTATTTCCCATCTGCATCTCTCCTTTGAGATGTTTAACAGAGATGACATTAAATATTTTAGCCTCCAAAATACCCTACAGAAACAGAGGCTTCTATGTGAGGATGAGGCTTTTGAACAACACAAAACACTACAGATATCCAGAGAAGATTTTTTGTAGAGTTTAATATGCAGTGAACAAATGATTATTAGAATTACAATGCGAAAACATAAACTCTCAAAGTGTAAAACCACTAATAGAGTATCATATGACGTTGAGCAGAGATTTTTGCCACATCGGATCATGTACCGTCGTCCACGGGAATGACAATAGATATACCGAGAAATAAATTCGCTGGAAGCCACCAAGAATTTCGTCGAAGATATGAACTTTCCCACTTGGTTACCTCTTTATGCTTTCTCTCTTTTGTTATGCCAAGTTCAAGTGAAACAAGAAAGTGAGTCTTGTAATTATAGAGCCAAAAGAACCATTTGAATTTTAATTTAAATATTGTACTATGAGAGAGACATGTTTAGTATAGTAATTGACTACAAGAATATATCTAACCATTGGATTTAATCTATGGTCCATAATACACATTAAATAACACAATCCTTTCAAAGTGCTCAAGACAAATACTCATGNTCTCTCTTTTGTTATGCCAAGTTCAAGTGAAACAAGAAAGTGAGTCTTGTAATTATAGAGCCAAAAGAACCATTTTAATTTTAATTTAAATATTGTACTATGAGAGAGACATGTTTAGTATAGTAATTGACTACAAGAATATATCTAACCATTGGATTTAATCTATGGTCCATAATACACATTAAATAACACAATCCTTTCAAAGTGCTCAAGACAAATACTCATGTACCAAGTGAATTTAAGTGATTCACATCACAAATCTTCATATTGAATCACAGATAATCCACCACCAAATTCTCCGGTTACAAGTGCTATCCATTAGTGTGGTCTTATTTCATCTTTATCGCTCACTCCAGCTTAGTCACTGTACAACAATTAACCATTATCAATACTCAATATTGATAAACATTTGTTGAATTTACCAACTGTAAGTACTTTTGTTTCAACATCTGCAGGGTTATCATCGATTGCAATTTGAAGCAAAATAAAATCACTAGAAGCTAACTTATCCCTAATAAAGTGATACTTCACCACAATATGCTTAGAATGTTCATAATAAATAGGATTTTTACACAACATCAATGTACTTTGGCTATCAGTAAAAATCATAGTATTATCAATCAAGAAGTTTAATTCATATAGAAGGCCTTTCAACCTTATGCATTCTTTTACAGATTCAGTTAATACAACATATTCTGCTTCTGTGCTGGAGAGTGTAAATATAGATTGCAATTGTGATTTTCAAGTGATACAATTATCACCTAAAGTGAAAAAGTATGAAGTGATAGATTTCCTCTGATCTTTATGCCTCGCAAAGTGAGAATCTACATAGCCTTTTAGCTCTAACTTATCACTTTACTTTTTAAACACTAAACCCCTTTTTAAAGTTCTAGCTAGGTATCTTAACAGCCATTTAAGTGCAGTCTAATGAGGTTTACCTGGGTTAGACATAAACATACTTAAGAAACTAACTGCATATTCAAGGTCGGGTCTCGTGGTAATCATAGAATACATCACAGACCCAATGGCACTAGCATAGGGAAAATTACTCATTTCATGCAATTCTTCTTCAGTTATAAAGCATTGTGCATATGACAAATTCATGTGTGCAGCTAATTGTACATTAACAGACTACAAATTTCATACCAAATTTGGTAATCACTTTATCCAAAAAGTCTCTTGATTAATAGTCATCTTATTATCAACCCTATTCCTTTTAATAACCATGCCAAGAATATTTATTTCCTCTCCTGAGTCTTTCATGTCAAATTTTGATTTCGAAATGTTTTTCATCTTTATGATTTCATCTTTACTAGAATTAGCAAGCAACATGACATTCACATATAACAATAAATAATCCTCACGGCCTACTTTACAGTTATTAAAATACGACATGCATCAAATTCACTCCTCTTAAAATCAATTTTGAGCACACAAGCATCAATTTTTTTATACCATTGCCTAGGATTTTGCTTAAGACTATACAAGGACTTTCTAAGCAAACACACAGGTTCCGATTTTCCCCTCATCTCAAACCCTTGAGGTTGAGACATGTAAATCAATTCATCCAACAACCCATGAAGAAAAGCCGCTTTAATATCTAGTTACTCCAACTCCCAATCATAATGGACAACTAAGATTAAGACTAATCTAATAGTTTTATACTTAATGACCGGTGCGAACACCTCATTATAGTCTATCCACTCTCTTTGAGTAAATCTTATCACAACCAACCTAAATTTATATGTTGAAGGGTCTTTAGGCCCTATTCCTTTTTTCAACTTGTAGATCTATTTACAATGGACTACCTTTTGATTCTTTGGTTTTTCAACCAACTTCCAAGTCTTATTTTAGTTTAGAGACTGGATCTCCTATCTCATAGCATTTTTTTTTTCCAATTTTCAGAATTTTTATAGGTAACCGTTTCCTCAAATAAAGTCGGTTCAATTGATTCTAAGGCTTCACCTGAAACTGACACAAAATCCATCAAATTTGAAGAGATGTATTTCGTATTAGGATTCACTTGTGTAGTCATCTAAATTAGTACATGCAGATATGTCTTGATTAGGGACAACAGTTTCAGAAATTTCAAGTTCTGGTTGTTCTATCATTGTTTCTTGATCAGATTGTTCTTGAGGTTGGATTTCACTATTCTCTGGATGATTATCTAATCTCTTCACCTCAAACTCCATCTTCTTTCTAGTAGAAGATTTCCCTTCCATTGTATGTTTGCTCTGACTGTCTATGTTTTTAAGGTAAGGCATATCATGTTCATTGAACTTCACATCTCTATTGTTAATAATATTAATGTCATTCATACCTAAAACCCACAATCTATATCATTTCACTCTTTCTAGATAACCTAACATGACACACTTAGTAGCCCTAAGGTCTAATTTGCCCTCAACCTGATGTGCATAAACCACACAACCAAACACTCTAATATGTGACAAATCTGAGATTTTTCCAGACCATAACTCTTGGAGAGTCCTGGAGTTAACATAACTAGAAGGTGACCTATTTATCAAATAGGCAGTAGCACACACGACTTCACCCCAAAAACCTTTAGACAATCCTGAACTAATCATCATACATCTGACTTTATCCATTAAAGTTCGATTTATCTTCTCCGCCATCCCATTTTGTTGGGGGTATGTCTCACAGTCTTGTGCCTCATTGTGCCATTTCCCTTGCAGAGATTATCAAATTCAAAGTTGCAAAAATCTAAACAATTGTTCGTCCTAAGAGTTTTCACATCATTTCCCATTTGATTTTCAACGAAGGCAAGCAAGGACTTAAACTTACTAAAAGTGGCAGATTTGAATTTAAGGAGATACACCAAACTTTCCTCCAGTGGTCATCAACAATGGATAGAAAAAATATGTTCCCTCCACGTGTGGGATATTTTTCTGGACCCCACAAATCTATATGAATGTGGTCCAACGGTCTCTTAGTTCTGTGGTCACCTATCCCAAAGCTAACCCTGTGTGACTTTCCTATAACACATTTCAACCCCTTGTTCCCAATGTGTCCATCCTCTTGTGCCAAAGATCTGATCTAGCTTCACAGAAAGAAGATAATGCCGACTCTTTGCTGCCTAAGGCTTCACCTTAAATGACATATAATACATTCCTCTNATATTTTTCTGGACCCCACAAATCTATATGAATGTGGTCCAACGGTCTCTTAGTTCTGTGGTCACCTATCCCAAAGCTAACCCTGTGTGACTTTCCTATAACACATTTCAACCCCTTGTTCCCAATGTGTTGTCCTTACCAAGTAAATTCTGGTCACTAAGATATTTCAACCTCTTGTTCCCAATGTGTCCCATCCTCTTGTGCTAAAGATCTGATCTATCTTCACAGGATAATGTTGATTTCTTATACCTAAGGTTTCACCTTGAAGGACATATAGCACATTCCTCTTGGGACATTTCATAACCACTAGAGACCATTTACAAATCTTTAAAATACCAGCATGAGATCTGAACTCATAACATTCTTCTTCTAGATTGCCTAAGGAAATAAGATTCATTGTCAGGTCCGAGACATACATAACACCTCTAAGGGGTCTTATAATTCCATCATGCATCCTAATAGTAATATCACTACTTCCTCTACGTTGTTTGTATGATCATCCCCAAAGTATACTTTCATAGAATTCGCATCTCTATAGTTATAGAACCAAGACTTAATATGACACAAATGAATAGTGGCACATGAGTCTAAAATCCACTCAGTATCAAAATCAAGCTTAGAAACATTCATGACATGTAGACAATCAAGGGAATCACCTATATCTCTCTAGACTTGGACTTACCATTTGATTTTCCTCTACTTTTCTTACTTTGAAAGTAGTTCTCCCTCGTCTCATTTCGCCCACTAACAAACACACTATCTTCTCTCGAGCTACCCTTTGACTCACACACTATCTTCTCTCGAGCTACCCTACGACTCTTTCTTAAACTCTAGCTCCCTAACCCTCAAAAAGCATCAGTCACAATATCTTGGATAAAAAGTATCCCTAGCATACGTGATAACATTCCTAACATCTCTATAGGATTTGGGCGCAGCATTTAAAAGTAAAACTGCTAGATACTCATCATCAAATTTCTTATCATTGTGGGCCAAACACTTGACGAGTCTGTTAAAGTTATCCAAATTGGATTCAAATCCTGAAAAGTTTTTGCAGCAAAGGTATTTTGTTTGGAAGATATTTTTTCAAAAATAACTTGTCAAGTGTTTCCACAACTCTTTGGCAATCTTATATTGTTCAACTTGTCCAACACATCATCAGATAAATGTAATATAATCAAACTATGTGCGATTTCATTCATCTCAGTAATTTCTTCTGGTTTAGCTTTAAATGCATCATGATATTTTTCCGGGTCGTTAAGAGCTTTATAAACTTTTTGTTGGATTAAAATAGCCTTCCTTTTCTGCTTCCAAATAGAATAATCTCCCTTACCATTGAATTGGGCCAATTCAACTCGAGAGGCCATGGTAGCAAACTAATGTTTTTCGAAAATGTTTTACTTAACCAATTTATCCACACACAAATGCAAACACAAACCAATTTATGTATAAATTACTTTTCATGATGAAACAAGCGATGATATCATAACAAGTGACACATAGACGATATCACAAGAGTCAAATAATAATATGATAGCAAATAATAATATATAAATTGTAAATTTGAGATAGTGTTAGAACGCACAAACCGGGTGAACCAATATGTTGTTTCGTATTTTAAGGAGAGATGCAAGTCTTTATCGATCTAGGGCACTAATTGCCCTAAATTATCCAACAGCCGCAACAACCCCAGGAAACACTACTAAGCCGCCAACAGAAAAGCTTTCTCCACTTCATCTTTCTGCTCGAGGCTGTATCTGCTTCCACAGTGGACCAAACTAAAATCCAATACCACCAGGAGGTCAGAAACATCTCAAGGAACAGACTGTATTTTTTCACCTCCGGCCAATTCCTCTTCACGAGCCTCCACGCGGGGCCTTTATCATGTGCGCGTGTTCTTATGCCTTATGCTTGTTGTCTGGAGTCTGGTGGTGTTTGCCATTCGTCCACCAGGTTTTGCTGGAAATGGGTTTAAAGATTCGGGTTTACTAGTTTTCAACCAAAGCCGAACCCCTTCGACTTCTAATCCGATTTTCATGTTATTTTAACACTTCATACCACTAGTCTAAGCTCTGATACCATTTGTAGAGTTTAAAATGTAGTGAACAAATGATTATTACAACTACAATACGGAAACATAAACTCTCAAAGTGTAAAACCAATCCAATAGACCCAAAGCTTCTTCAACACCACTAATGGAGTGTCATATGAAATTGAGCTCAGATTTTTGCCACACCGGATCATGCACCGTCATCCACGAGACTGGCAATGGATATACCGATAAATAAATCTGTCGGAAGCCACCAAGAATTTCGCAGAGATATGAATGTCTCCCGCTTGGTTACCTCTTTATGCTTTTTCCTTTTTTGTTATACCAAGTCCAAGTGAAACAAGAAAATGAGTATTGTAATTATAGAGCCAAAAGAACCATTTGAATTCAAATTCAAATATTTTACTATGAAAGAGACATGGCTAGTATGTTAATTGACCGCATGATTAAATCTAACCATTGGATTTAACATATGGTCCATAATACACATCAACTAACACAATCATTTCAAAGTGCTCAAGACAAATACTCATGTGCCTAGTGGAATTAAGTGATCCACCTTGCAATTTTTGGTATAGATTTTTCAAATG
>CAIGRK010239497.1:0-10691 GCA_903798315.1 Fraxinus greggii | reverse complement strand
TAAAACCTTTAGTCAGGGCTATTGAGCTGTAATTGGATTGTGCTGAGAAGAAAAAATCCAAACAACTGATGAATTTTTCTACTTGACTTTCTTATTTGACTTTTTAGCGTGCTTCTTGCATTTTGGCAGGGAACCTGACTTTAGGCCTTCTGCATCAGATTTATTAAAGGTGGTTCTATGTTGCTTTCTGTCTTAAATTTTTTGTAGTAACTACAGCATAAACGACTCACATCGTTGTTAGATGTTTATATTTTATGCTGTGGTGTGACAAATCTTGGTGTTTTAAGAAATAAGAAATATTATGCAGTGAAGTTTTCAATTAGGCATTTTTCTTTTTGTGATCTGCAGCATCCATTTGTGACTGGAGAATGTCAGAAATCCCATTGTGTTTCACACACTTCACTTACGGTCAGCAAATTCTTGTTTCTTGTATAAAATTTTATAGTTCTGTGCCACAATTGTGTTTCTTATAATTTAAGTATCTAGATCAGAAGGATAGCGATGGAAAGAGGATGACAGCGCTTGGAATTGACCTCAAGATGTCGTAAGTGCTTTTCTTGCAATGGAATTTGGTTTTTTTGGATTCACCAGAATCTGATGTTCTCACTCTCTGTTCATGTTGTAGAATGAATTTTCAGACAAGGATGACCTGTAGTGGTTTGAAAGATGTCAGTGACTTGGGTGGTGTAAGATGCTCATCTATATATCCTGAGTTGTCAGGTACAGGATCCTGTTGGCAACCAGTGAACTTTGACGACGACATGTGTCAAATAGACTACATTGATGAATTTGGTGCTACAATGAAAGATAAATCTAGTCTGCTTACATGTGATTTAAATCAGGTAGCAAGCGGCAAGAGTTTAATTTTCCAAATCCTTCTTGGACTAGTATTGTTATGTTTGGACTCTCCGTATTTTTTTATCATTTCCAATTAGGATTAAGACTGCTCAAATCTAAAACAC
Source organism: Fraxinus greggii (assembly GCA_903798315.1). Lineage (NCBI taxonomy): Eukaryota > Viridiplantae > Streptophyta > Magnoliopsida > Lamiales > Oleaceae > Fraxinus > Fraxinus greggii. The sequence goes on along the minus strand of CAIGRK010239497.1, from coordinate 9,729 downwards.
TGAATCTCTCATATTTAATTCGATCTTCATAAATAATTATATTCCTTTGATTTATTCTATAGTTTGTTGGTTAAAGCTTGTTTTCGTCATAGGCTGTCTACTGAATCATCTTCATGTGTTTCTTAAGTATGATTCTCTGCAATAGTAAGCTACAAAGCTAATCAAATTGTGCACTGTTTCTATATGTAGAGTTTTAATCCAATGTGTGACCCTGAAGATGATTGGCCTTGCAAGCTTGATGGAAATCCAGAGGTGGAGGAAACTGGAACAAGGTTGCTTACAAGTCAAGTTCTTGAACCTGGGAATAGACCTCAAGTATCTGGTGAGGATGATTGTGGCTTCATATTTCCAAGTGAGCCATCTATAGCTGAAGATGATGACGAAGTTACTGAGTCAAAGATTAAGGCATTCCTGGATGAAAAGGTATTATTTTCACCCGCATAGGCTGTCAGAATATGACTTGATGTGGATACCTTATTATTTCTTCAATGCATTTTTCTTCGGTGTAATTGAAGTCTTGTCTATACTTCATCAAATTTTTTAGGCTTTAGATCTGAAGAAGCTGCAAACACCTCTATATGAAGAATTCTACAATTCTTCGAGTGTAACCGGACCTCGAAGTCCCGTCTGGACTGTGAATAAGGAGAATGTTTCAGATGATTCGAAATTAACCCCTAAAAGTAGGTCACCCAATAGGGTGGCTAACAAACGACTTTCCACTGCTGCTGACCTTGAGTACAACTCAAGCCAGGGGAATTCTTCCAGATATGTATCAAACATTGGCGATGTAAACTTTCAAGCTTCTAAGAATGTTAAAGAGCTTCCTGATTCTCAACCGGGGCCACTTAGTCCAAGGTCTGTAAATTATCACCTGTTTACAATTCATAATGAACTACTTGATAAACCATTTCTTTCTCCTGTAGCTTTTTTTTTTGTTACCCTCTGGATCATCTTTCTAATTTCGATGCGTGTCCAAATATGATCTATGATTACTCATGAAGCCAAAAATTGGAGTAAATAGCATAGACAGTAAGGTCAAATTTTGTATGCTAATATCTTTGGTCACTAATTAGAGTTTTGAATTATTTACTTTACATGATTTTTACAATCTGATAAGTTGCATCACTCTCTTCTTTTTCAGAGTTAAATGCATCATTAATTTGACGGATTTTTTCTCCAAACTAGTTGCAAGAGTTCAAGAAATTTTCTTTTGAAGAATTAGAATGAGTTATTCTAATTTAATTTTTTTTATTGCATTTTCAAGCATATATTGCTCTTAATATTTGATGTGAAGATGGAACATAATTAGATTTATCTATTGAACAATTACGCTTGTGTATCTCTACAAGACAATATTGATGCACTGGAATTTATTATCGATATGGTTATTATTGTTTATATATTTGAATCATGTTGCATGTACAATCTAGTTTGACAATATTGGTAGACAACTAACACTTGACAACATCACATTCATCCATTTTAAAAACTACTTTTTAAATATTGTCAATTATTATTGTCAAGTATGATTGTTCAAATAGCATAATTGCATATATTTAGTCTAAAAAATAATGGAAACTGTGAAATCTTATGTTTTTTGATAGCTCAAGCTTCTCTGATAGGCAAAGGAAATGGAAAGAAGAACTCGATGAAGAGCTCGAAAGGAAACGAGGCAAGTTTTATCTGCTTCGGCCTTATGTTTAGAATCACCTTTAGGTGTTAATAGGGGTATATGCTAGTTTCTTGAACCCATTGTGGTTTTTACTTGATCTACGTGCTTGGAAGCAACGTCTAGGTGAATGTAATATATGAAAATTTTGATATCAATTATCTAGTTGAGCGAAGTTGCACTTAGTTATGAGCACATTGCTCATATTATTTCGCGAACTTGGAAATGAAAAAGTAATACGAGTGTGCGTAGGCACCATTTGCCCCCCATGTTCTAAAACTCATTTTCAACCACACATTCATCCAATAAAATAATTTTTCTCATGGATCCATATCTTTTCCATAATTTTTAACCACACATTCTCCAAAAAAATCAATTTTTACAAAATCTATTCTCAAAACATCCCTATCAAACAGGGGCTTAATCTTGTAGACTTGAATGTAATAGTGTCCATACTTTCTATTTCTGCTGGTTCCTAAGGTTCTGAAAATGGTTTCCATTTTCTTTTCTCTCCTTCCCCACTAGAGAAAAAGTTCTCACTCTGCTTTGAGTTCTGTTTGTTCTCAGTATAATTACCTGTCTTTTCCTAAGGACTGCAACATATTATGATACAACCCAAAGCAGTTCTTGAGCTGCAATTCTGCTCTTAGATGCTCTTTTTGTCCTTATTTTTGATCTTCGAATATGTATGAAGGAGTTACACTTCCTCTTAGACTTTGTAATTTAAAATGGTAATGGAATCAATCAAGATGTCTTGATGGGCTAATGATAAACATTATATGGAAAACTAGTCCTCTAACTTTTTGCACGTATAAGTTGGCGAGCATTCAATTGTTTAAAGTTGGGTAGTCTGAAGTTGCTGCTTATTTTATCTAATCAGTATTTTTTTCTTAAATCTTAGATTGAGTTTCAGCAAAAACACTTTAGTTATACTTTCACTTAATGTCAAAGGTATAGATCTCAAATGATTTTTTTATGCTGATAATTATATTCCATCGAGTCATTTCTCAGGTCCTTGTTACTCATAATTATTTTTCCTTGCTATGGGAGCTGCAGATGATATGCTATGAATTTCTTTATGCTTCTTGTAATAGCCTGGGACTACAATCTACAATTCACTCTTTTCAGGGCTTATGCGTCAGGCAGGAGCAAAGACATCATCTCCAAAGGATCTTGTCAGAAATCGATACAAAGACCGATTGTCATTTGCATCTCCAGGGAAATAAATGCAAGTTTGAGACTCGTCAAAAGTTATGATTCGCTTTGGCAATGTTTATCTTCATTCACAAATTGACGAGAAAATTTGCAGGTGCAAAGATGCTGGTCAGGCTCTTGACATAATGGCAATTCATCCATCATAATGGCAATTCATCCATCTGGATTCTATTTCATGGACTTGAGGTAGAACTTATGATATGGATTGCCATGCCTATGAGGTACTATGTGAATATGAATATTGTGCTTGTCATAAGAACACACCACTTTTTCTGACTAATGTCATGTATAGTGCTGGTTTCTTCGGAAATATCATATGATGACTGACCACTTTATATTAGTTATTGTGGTTCACCTGAAGTTATGAGCATGTGTATTCTTTTTTCTGATCCTCATGAGAAAGCTTTCGGGGCATGTATCTTCTTGTGTTCATAGCTCACTTTTGCCACTACAGAATAATGCAAGTGCTTTATTCTCTAACTCGTTTCTCTTTTCTGGTTTTTTTTTAACCATTGCTGACCTTCAATCAGTCTTGTTCCTAATTTTTGCATGTTAAATGGGGTTGGTCCTCTATTTTGATAGGTATGGGGTTATTTTCCACCATTGTTTACTTAATTTGCTCCTTCAATAACCATGCTCTATTGTTCTATTGTGTCCTTTTGTAGATTTTTCTGGTGTCTTATCCTAAACGCGTGATATCTTCTTTCTATTTGTAGCTTATTAAAACAATTTAAACGGAAGATGTCATTTGGTTCCAATTTTAAACGAGGAAATTAGGCCTGTTTTTCAGATGAAAATTTGAAAAATTCAGCATTTTAACATTTCATTGAAAATCCGGTCCGTAAAAATTGTAAACGTAATTTTCTGACCCCGATTTTCAATGAAATGTTAAAAAATTAGATTTTTCAGTTTTGATCCGTAATTAAGTGTGCATTTTTATACTTCCCGCCTTTTAAATTGGTTTAGAAAGCTAGGTTTCATTTTCGTATTGGGCCACAGAAAGGAACTTTGGGTATTTGGTTTTATGGAAAATAACTAGTTCAGACGGTTCTTATTATTTTCTTGTTATTTCTGAGCCCTTTTTTGAGTCTCCGGGATGTAAAGAAGTCTTTGTAGGTGTTTTACAAATGCATGAAAAACATGGATGATCAATTATTGTTTACATAATAATTATGTGATTTTGCCACAAAATAAGATTAGAAACTACTATGGTTGTAGACTCGAATTCTGAAAAAAAAAAAAAATGGTAATAATTGTCATCCTCCTTTTAAAGCATCTAGTTCTTCGATTTATGATTCATATATATCTCAAGATCAACCAAGCAAGGGTCTACGTTTTGTAGTCGGGAATTGAAATTGCCTCATTGGAGTTATCAACCACTGTAATGCAATTAATCTACAAACGTATTTATTTAGTTGCTAGTTGGTGAAGTCATAAAAATTCGTTAAGATTCCGTAACTTCTGAAAAGATCATGGAGCCAAAAAGCCCCTTTTTTCTGGAATAAGTTCGTCTTGGTGCTTATTCTTTGTGAACAGTTATCATTATACGATTTCAAAAGCTAGGAAGGTATCAAAGTGCACAAGGGGATTTTGATTGTTGTTTATATGAAAATTGTGCACTCTGGTGTTAGATCTTTGATGAAAAGATTGAGGGATAATTGTAGTAGTGGTACCAAATTTTTATTTAGTTGCAAATTTTGTCCAAATATCTAATTTGTGTCATCCATGATACCACAGCTTTTCAAAATGTCGTAGTTGAAGTCCAAGTTGATGGTTTCTGTTAGTTTGACAGTTAGTTGACAATAGTTAAGGTTGTTGCTAGTTACAAAAAGAAAACAAAACGAACATGGCTGCAGACTTATACAATTATTTTTTTCCTATTGATTACAGTGGAGTGGTGGTGGAAGAGATGGCAACGGTGGTGATGGTTTTAGGGTGGGGATGGGTATGTGTTGGAGTGGATGGAGAAGATCAAGTTTTTTTGATTTTTAATTTTAATTAGTTGATTTTAGTTATTTTAATATAAAAATGCAAAGTTATCATTTTAACATTTTAAAATAGTAAAAAATTATTCTCAAAATAAATTATTTCATCAACTAATGATCAAACAATAGAAACCATCCATTTTGGACTTTAATTGCGGCATTTTGAAAATATTTGGTACCGTGGGTGGCACAAATGAAATGTTGGGTACCATTGGTGATACAAATGAAAGGTTTGGACAAAATCTGCAACTAAATGAAAGAATTGGTACCGCTGTTGCAATTATCCCAAAAATAAATGTCTATGACAGGACATATAGAAGGAGACATTTTAAGTGAATACATTTAACTCTTCCTTATCGGTTTAAATTTTTTAGATGAGATAGTTAACAAAATCGATGATCCCAAATGAGAATTGTATTACAAGTTTATGACCACAACAATTTCTTCGTTAGAGGAATCGTAAGATTACGTCTATTGGGCGGATTATTTATTATTAATAATGCACAGAATAAATTTCAGGAAGGATGTGTTGCCTGACCTCTAGCTATACAAAAACTTTAATTAGACTAAAAGGCTTGGAAAAATCAAGTATACGCTTCTTGATCTCGTCATGATGCACCGTAGAAGGTATATTTCAAGCTTATAGTCATTTTCGTAATCACTTTCATGCTCGAAAGTTCCATGCTTATGTCCAAATTCCATCTCCATTAATTGCGGGTGCTCATCTTTTTCCACTTTCTGAAATAATTGAAGTTTGTTTCTTTACAAAAAAGAAGATGTCCTCTCTCTCTCAAATCTAAGATTTGAGTAAGCAATCCTTTTCTTTGTCCTTCTCTGTCTTTCTGATCTAAATTACTGAAAGGATATCCCAAAGATTGAACCAAATGGATAAGCTTAACGATCTAGTGGACACAAGTGAATGAGTACCAATTATACTAAGAGTGTACATACCCTTTAAAAAAAAATGCAATCTATTTTTTTTTTCCTTTTTTTTTTTATGACTCGGGTGTCCAAACTTCGCCCGCCTAATTTTGAGGAGTGGCGGTCTTCTCCCAGGTTCGACGCCGGGTTAATCCGAATGCGGTTACAGCTTATACACGCTTGAGCCGGACATTTCGCATTTCTTCTCCACGTGGACATCTATCTTCTAACATAGATGTTGCATTCTAACTACCGTGGGGATTCGAAAGTTTGATACTCCATAGAGAATCCTTCTGCTTTACCACTGAGTCATGTCCGTGAGGGCAAAAAAAAAAAAAAAATGCAATCTAGACATGTCCATTCTGGTCTCTCTATGTCCATGGGATGCAATCTGGTACATGTCCATGCTGGTCTCTTAAATGCTACTATTTGCTTTTATGCTCTGGTTTACGATATATCACGGTTTATAAAGATATGTTATCTATGAGAGTTCGTAGACAATAACAAAGAGGAAGTAAATTCTAATTATTATCATATATATCGTACATATCAAGTGAATTTTCCCAAGTATTGGGAGAAAAGATCTTACTATCACTTGCATGTGTTTGATAATTTAAATGAACTGCTTGTGAAATAAATGATAATTTTACCCTTTTTTAAATAAACAACCTATATAACAGCAATATGCGTAAACCATATTCATTATCTTAAAAGAAGGTAATACTATAGCTGATTGCACCGAACTGTCAGATATTCGAGTCAAATTAACTGAAATGGTTAGACACAGATTGCAGAGGTAAGGTCCTCCCACTAAAGTACGATCGTGAAAATCAAACTTCAATGGAGGTTTGAAAATCCTGCTTAAGCTACAATTATGTTTGACCTTAATAAAAAGGAAAAATGCTATACTATTGCAAGGGATTCACTCTTTTCTGTGACTTTTTCTTTAAACTTTTTATGCCACTTATTGAAAGTCAGATCTCAATGTTGAAGATGATTTATCGAGGCCAAATGAATGGCGACTGTCTTTGCACCAAGGGCGGTCGTTAAATTGTCTCCAAAAAGTAACGTATGATTTTGATGGTTCCGATCACATAGGGAAACCAAATTTATAACCCACAATAGGTGGAGGACCACTTAAAAAAGTGGAAAAATTGGACGGAATTTTTCCCGATGTATATTACAATAATACAGTAAGCTCCAAAGAGTATGTTACATGCTTGTCCAATTGTGTCTGTCTTATAGCTCCGCAGGTCTCAACTTGCAACTTTTCACCTGCACAAATCAAATCCTGATAGCACATTTACACTTACACGCATCTTCTCCAGATTTTGTGCAAGTATTATACACGTGTTTCTTCTCTTTCAGCCACGTCCGGCTTAATTTGAGGTATAAAATTGGTGAACAAACATTTTTGAAGAAAACATGTGAAGATATTCCTGAGTAGACCGATTTTGTCGGCCCCCATTTTTGTACGGTTTGGGATACGTATCTTTGCTGCTAGATATATATGTATGGCATGCATATGTTTGAAAAACCAATAATGTCTTCTTTTCTGCTTCATTTCTTAATTTTTGTAGCAAAAGAGGTTCAAACACACAAAATATACAGATATGTGGCGAGAAAAGATTATGGAATCAATTTTGAAAAAGTAATATATGTTGAACTAGGGCTTATGTAGTTAAGGAATTGAAATAAATTTTTTATTTATTCATGTTTATATATAATTTCAACACGATCTTTGTTGAGAGACGTAAACTCATTATGAATTTCGTGGTGAGTCCGTCATCGAGTGGATAGTGAAACTAGAAGTAGAAACCGAACGTGCACTGGTGCGACGTAAGTTGAGCATTAGTTTTAGTGTGAGGAGAAATTATGTTATCGTGATACTGTTTCATTTAATTGTGGTCATCAGCAATTTATCGATCCAAGTTAAATTTCTATTCTCTCTTTCTACCTCATTTTTCATTTCCAACATATATTATTATTATTATTATTATTATTATTGTTGTTATTATTATTATTATTATTATTATTATCGTCATCATCATCAAATTTCCATTTTATTTTCTCATCAACTTTGATTTTTTCTTCGCTATCAATTGTTAGGAGACAAAGGATTTTACGTAAGTCAAAATTTTATTATTCAGTCAAACATGCAGGGGTGGCATGTACCACGTCAATTAAGACAAATAAAATACTTTATCAGCGTGTAGATCATTTTGCTCGTTATAATTGTCAATAGAATTACATTTGATATTTATTTCTCTAGACAACGATACAAAGAAGAGAGTCAAACATTGAATATATTTAGGGGTACAGTGGGTCAGCTGTCCCAAATTTATTTTCAATTTGTTGGTCGATAAATTAAATAAATTTTAGTCATACGATTTTATCCCTTTTTTGTCATAAACAATCGAAACAAAACCATCAGCCAATTATTTGAGTTATTTGGATAACAACGCATATTGCAAAGCCCACTGATTTGTTTGCTTCCATTGTGATTTTTGAAATTTAATGTAATGTAAGCTTAGCCCTTGTTTGAACTCCATTTTAGAAAAATTTGTTTTTGCCTTTTTGATGTTACAAAACTTATATAAAAATATAAAATGAAGTGCATTTGTTTTACTCATCCCCCATTCTGTAAAAATGACTATGGATATGATATATTAATGTTTTATTGAAGTACTTTTTCGAACAGTATAATCTTTAATGTCGATTTTTTATAATGTTGGAACTATAATTTTAAGTGGTACTCATCTTCAAGCATATATTACTTGAGCATATTTGATGTTGCGAGAAGCGTAGAAAGACGAAGATCACAATGAGTTTAGTAACATGATGATTAGAGTATTTACAAATTTAGGAAATCAAGTATTTTTTTTTTAATCAAAATGAAATGAAACCCAAACAGAGTTGTAATATATTCAGAGAGTATAATAAATAATATTATAACCTATCTTTTTCCTTTTTAATATAATAACTCTACAAAGATTTTAGGTCTTATGACATAAAAATGGTTATCATAACTGAAAATATGCCACAAAAACCATTTATAGAAGGGAAAAGCCATTTGTACAATGTTTCTTACAACATTGTTGAGTGGCAAAAAATTGTTGATTGGGAAGAGAAATTGATTTTTAAACTGTCAAATAATAATATGTCACGTGACATGTTGTTAACAATGTTGTCATATTGTACACCAAGCATGATTGTTTATAGAGACTTCTTAAAGCATAACTCATAAGGTTTAGGAAGTCGTGATACAAACCATTGTGACTGTTCATAACGGTCATTGAATGGCTAAATGCATTTGTAAAATTGGCTTGATCATATTTTATTTGTAGATAAAGATTGTTTTATGGTAATTCCTTATGTGTATATATATAATTAAGTTTCAATGGAAAAATAATTTTAAAAGATAAAAATAAACTTTACTAGAGTCTCTGATAATGTTCTTTATTTTAAAGAGTGTCTAAACTTTAAGATTAACGTGAAGAATATATAAAAAACAGTGAGAATTTTTATGCAAATTCAGCCACACTTTTTATATTTAATATATATTTTCATTTTTCTATAAGCAATTATGATTCGAAATTTTCCTTCATTTTTTACCTGGCTTCCTCTTTTTCAAAAAAAAAAAAATCACTATTTTCCTCTATTTTGAAAATTATACGTGTGAAGTTGTGAAATAATAAAAGAAAGCACTAAAAGTATTATTCAAATGAGAGGATTCAATTCTCTACGTTTGAAAACTCAAATCCATTATTTATTTTTAAAATACAGAAAATAATTAATGTAAAAATTTTAGGGCTAGAAGCATCACATTAGAATACGCGATTAAGGGTCATTCCCAAAATAATATACAGAAAATGAACATTCTGTAAGGATTTTTAATCGATCATGTGGACCTATGTGTGAATTATTGTGTATTAAATT
>CAIGRK010239478.1:0-10284 GCA_903798315.1 Fraxinus greggii | reverse complement strand
ATAACCAAATGACTTGTGAATAGTGAAAACAAAATTCACTATTTTATTTATGTAGGATAATAATACTCTTCTAGTGCCGGAGGTCTTCAAGTAATTAGCTCATATGGGATAGAACGAATTTCATTCCAAACAATTTGATATCGTCACTACAAAAGAACTATTGCACAAAATTTCTGATTTGTAATAGAACGAGAAGAAGGATTTAACAGGATTTTGGAGAACAACATTTACAAAATTTATGGAGAAGTATCCTGATGATTTGAAAATACGAAGGAAAAGATCATGTATATAGCATTTGAACGTAGCTAGTTGTCCAAAGATCATCGATTTTCAAACGATCGCGACTTTGCAAGAATCAACAGTTTTTAGTAACAACATTTTAAATCTTTTCATTATTGAACACCCGTCAATATTCTTAATAAACTTGCATGCGTTCTCATAAACAAAATTTTTTTTTTTTGATGAATTCAGCCCTAAATCTAAGCACCTTAAAATTCAGTCCTAAGAGGACATTCGCCAAATTTAAAAGTTACTTGTTTAGTGTTTTTCTCTCTTCTTCTTCTTTTTTTTTTTAAGAAGTACGTGGATATATTTCTCAAAAAAGATGCTTTTTAGTAGTGAGTTTTAAGCTTAGCCAACATGTTAGATCCAAAAACCGTTTCCAGGGTCTTGATGGTCCGCCCTCAAGAAGGGCAACTTACAAAAATACCCCGAAAATTTGATGCCTTTTGAAAAATCATATGAAGTGTTTTGGAAGTAAAAAAAAATACTGTATAAAATTTAGTGTCACTTTTTTTTTTTTTTAAAGTAACACACATTTCACTTTTATTAAAAAGTGATATTTGTCACTTAAAAAAGTGACAATTCAAAAAAGGTAACAAACAATAAAAAAATGTGACAAAAACTTAAAAAAGTGACAAATAGTCAGAAAAAATTTACAAAACACCAATCAAAATCTTAAAATATAACTCGGAGAAAGTCAAGAAGACGAGAAAAACTTGAGACAACCAACCTTCCCCACAAATTTTAGTACTCATTGATGATAATACAATCATTTATATTTCGATCTCCATAGATCCAAATAAACAACAACTAAGGATGGAAATGCTCGGAATTCATTTGAGAAAATGAATTTCAAAAAATTTGACAACTCTACACATTCTCTGGTGTCCTCTAAATGCTCAAGGCATCAAGAACCCAAAAAGAAATTCATCCATTTCTACCTTTGGAAGATTTTCTCTACTGCGAAGAAAAATCTCAATTTCTAGTACTCAGAGAACTAAATTAAATTTGCCCTTTTCAAAGACCTAATTATTCTGCAATAATATGGCCATTTTGATTCCACATAGTCCAGGTACTTTTCCATTAAATAGCCTCCCAAGTCTTCCAATTTTCTCCAAGTAATCTATTTCGTTTTGTGGATCTCAATGTCACAATACAAGACATTCCTATAAACTTTAGAATGCAACAACCTCCAAAATTAACTTCTGGTAAATTACAGAAAGCTGCTAAATCGGCCAAAACTGAAGTGGTCAACAATTTTTTGGGCATGATTTCTCATGTGGATGGAGCCTTTTATCGGTGGGTGAATCACCTTCTTCTTCGTGTGGATGATGGTTCTTCTTTGTGTAGGTGAAAGGATTTCGCATGGTGGGTGATTAAGATTTCTCTCTGCAAGAATCACGGAATTGTGGTCTTGTACTCAGTTGGAAGATTTTACGTTTTGTTAAGACGCATTAATTACGATTATAAGATGTTTAATTGGTTGTAAGTGCATTAATCTAAGGGAAAATTAGGCTCAGTACGTCCTGTAAGGAACAAAATTGAAAAATACACTTTAAGCTAATTAAATAATTCCAAACGTAAATTATACATCAAAATCTCAAGTTCCAAAACGTAAAGCATTATTCAACGAAAAGAGAGAGAAATGATTGGAGGATCAAGGAAGCAGATCATCATCATCCCCGAATAAATATAGAGCATACGCTCCACCGCCCAATGCGGTAGTTCCGGCAGCGACGAGGCTTAGAGAAGCCCGGTAAAGAGGACATGTTAATCGGCAGNCCTAATATTTAGTCCTTGGTTATTTAAGTCATTATTGCCATTAGCCTGAATGTTTCCTCCATCATTAACCCGTGGGGTGTTCGTCCGTTAGTTTGGACATTATCCCTTGTGTTTGGGTTACCCCCCCTCCACCGCCCAATGCGGTAGTTCCGGCAGCGACGAGGCTTAGAGAAGCCCGGTAAAGAGGACATGTTAATCGGCAGCCATCATAAGATAGCCACTTCTCGAGATAGTGCTTGTGGAAGATATGCCGACAATTTCTGAGCTTCCACACCTGGCTTTTCCTCCTCAACTGGTTCGAACACACCGCGCAATGACATATCGCAGTTTTTTGGCTGCCCGCGTTAGAAGTTTCCAAAGGTGGTTGAGCTTAGACTGTCCTTAATCATCTTCAAATTGGTCGAGTATGAAGGATTTCTTCTTGATGAAATCTGTGCCAAAGAATCTGAAGAAGCTGAGAACAGAGACATCGAATTCAGGAGATTTAGCAGAGGATAAGAGCCATATAGTCATTGCAAAAATAAGAGCTGCTTTGCACAGTACAAAATGGTCACTCACAACCATTGAAGGGGAGAGGGGGGATTCTTCAAAAGCCCAATGCAGGTATATAGATACAATTCCTCTGTGGTTAATTTTCGTCTCTTGTTGATGATGGTTTCATCGAAAATAATTGCACCTCCATACATTTTGTTTGTGTTTAATGCTTGAGAAGGAGATGGATACAAAAGTGTGTATGCATAGGTTGCTGAGACAGAGAGAGATGAGAGAGGTGAGATTTTCTTGATTTATAGGGAGAGACAGGTTATGATTTGTGAAGAAAAATTTAGACTTTATTTTGGGCTTTGAAAGACAAATTATAAGATAGCTCAAACAAATTGTCTATTGATTATATGTTATTTGACTGTGATGTCAATAAAAAATTTCCTCCTCAGTAAAGAGGATTTATGTTTGTATGATTGTGTTTCCGTTGAATCAATTTTAAGGAAGTCATTTGTTAATACAAAATTGACACTAAACTTTTAAAAGTGATATTGTATCATTTTTTTAGATTCACTTTTTTGAGTTTTTTTTGTCACCTTTTAAGTTTTTTTCCACTTTTTTTAGTATTTGTCACTTTTTTAAGAAGATAAAAAAGTGACATAATATGTTATATTTTTTGCCAGACATAATCATCATATGGATTGTTCTGGAACATGCTTACTGGTGCCTCACAAATGGATGGTGTTATTTTGGTGTCACTTTTTTGAGTTTGTGTCACCTTTTTTAGAGTTTGTGTCACTTTTGAGTGTTTTGTGTAACTTTTTTTGAGTTTGTGTTACTGTTTTAAAAAAGTTAAAAAAATGACAATTTTTATAAAATCATTTTATGCATTATTTTTTACTTTCAAAAAACTTTTCACGTGATTTTTCAAAACATTTCTAATTTTAAGGATATTTTTGTAAGTACCCCTTAAATCTAATTCCTTTCCTTTTTAGAGTAATTGACCTAATATCCTCCCTCAAGAACCTTTGAGTCCATGTCAAACGTTGGATCCGGCCCATATAAAAAACGCCTTATTTGTAGCTATTTCAATTTTTAGTAACCACGCTTCTAATAAAGCTCTTAAATTCGTAGCTCTCACTCACGCGACTTCTATTATAACCGAAGAATATTGTGGTGATTAAACCGGAGACGATCGTTGACTCCTGCAATCACTCCTTTCAAGATAAAACTAATCCACCACCAGTCAACCACCGCCAAATCCCAATCTCCGCCGCGACATGCCGGTCTTCAAGACCCCCTTCAACGGTTACTCCGTCAAATTCAGCCCATTCTACGAATCCCAGCTAGCGGTTGCCACCTCTCAGAACTTCGGCATACTCGGAAATGGCCGCGTCCACGTCCTCCAGTTGAACCCCAACATCACTGAAATCATTTCCTTTGACACCGCCGACGGCGTCTACGACCTTTGCTGGTCGGAGTCCCATGACTCCCTCCTCATCGCCGCGGTAGCTGACGGTTCTTTAAAGATCTATGATCTCTCTCTGCCGCCCACCTCCAACCCTATCCGCTCCCTCCACGAGCACGCTCGGGAGGCCCATGGCGTCGACTTCAATACCGTTCGAAAGGACTCCTTTTTGAGTGCCTCCTGGGATGACACGGTGAAGCTGTGGACTGTAGACAGGCCGACGAGTGTGAGGACATTCAAGGAACACGCTTATTGTGTGTATTCCGCCGCTTGGAATCCCCGGCATGCAGACATTTTTGCTTCTGCTTCCGGGGATTGTACCGCGCGCATTTGGGATGTACGTGAACCAGGTATCCTTCACATTTTTCAATTTGTAGCATAATATCTGCATATTGTTGCATTCCATGCTTTGAAAGTTGTACCTTGATGATAGTTTTGTAATGATGGTTCAAGGTACATTCTTGGAACCAAATCAAAATGAAATGTGAGGCTTTGTATATTGATTTACCAAGAGATATTGTCTGCGAAATTCATATGTTTTGCTGATCGAACTTAATTCCATTTTGGTTAGATGATTTTGTTGAATTATAGATAGAAGTGGAGTTTAAAAAGGCTAAGTCGGGTTTTGACACCTTTTACCTCCGTAAAAGGCTTGAAGTGCTTCAAAAGCCAATATCTCAACAAAATTCAATTAGTCATAATATAAAATAAAAAATTTAGTAATAATCACTTAGCGACTACTAAGCTCTAACTAGAACTAAAACTTTAAGCAAATGAAATGATTTATCAATTATTTTAAAATTTTGTTTGCTTTGACTGGAAAGTAATAAAGCTGTATATATGAAGGCAAAAAATATAGTAGAGAAGAAAATGAACTTCCACGTTACAAGTCTTGTGTCAATGGTTGTTTGGTGCTAAAATACTCTCTCTCTCTGGGGGATCGAGATTCAAGTGTAAGAGTAGGGAACTAGGGCATGCACCGGCTCTTCATTTGTTTTCATTTATTTCAAATTCTCATCTTTCTATTTTTTATGGTTGGACTCTGTGTAAACTGTTCTGAAAAAATTAATTAAATCATTCCGTCATGTAAAAAAACAGTTTCAAACTTGATCCAGTAAAAAGAACCAATGAGGGGTACTACAAAACGCACCATGTGAAGTCAAGTCATAAACCCTTATAAAGGGTGCTCAAGTTGTAAATTTGGGCTCCTAACGAATGCCTTGTACAAGTCATCTCAATGCGTAAGCCTTGAGTACTTCTGAAAGCACTGGATAAGAGAGATTCATAGATTAATATATTTTTTATCAGATAAACATCCTACGCTAGGTTTGACTTGTTGAAAACAGGTTTCAAATATTGTGCTTCTTTACAATCATCTTAGGTGGAAAATTTACTTAATTTCATTCCTCTATCAATATTTGCTGATAAAGAAGCTTGTGGATCATTATATAACCAAACTTGCCTGAAAATTTGTAATCTTCTTGCCAGAAACTTACCAAGTGGATTTTTATATTTCTTTCCAGGGTCTACCATGATTCTTCCTGCCCACGAGTTTGAAATCCTATCATGTGACTGGAATAAGTATGATGATTGTATCATGGCAACTTCATCAGTTGATAAGTCCATTAAAGTGTGGGATGTAAGGAATTATAGAGTGCCGGTGGCAGTGCTTAATGGGCATGGTTATGCAGTGAGGAAGGTGAAGTTCTCGCCTCACAGGATGAGTGTAATTGCATCATGTTCATATGATATGACAGTTTGTCTATGGGATTATATGGTTGAGGATGCACTTATTGGAAGGTATGATCACCATACAGAGTTTGCAGTTGGTGTCGATATGAGTGTGCTTGTCGAAGGGCTTTTAGCGAGTACTGGATGGGACGAGCTCGTTTATGTTTGGCAACATGGGATGGACCCAAGAGCGCCTTGAAATGGAGAGGTCTAGTCATTGTCGTTGTAGTAGGTGGTGTGAAATTGTTGGATTTCCATTATATCTAAGTTGGTGATGAAGATCTCGTCGAATAAAACAGGCACTATATACTGAAACTAAATGAAATTGATTTTTTTTTCTTTTTTTGCTGCAGTGAACTGTTTATAGAATTCAACAATATTTCATAGTACGATCCAGTATCATTTAAATAAATGTGCATATTACTCGTGCTCTTCTTGATTCCCTGAGCTTATACTCGAACTATATTCATGGTGTTTATGGATTGTATGAGATTTAGCTTGGGAAATGGTTGAATTTGCCTGCGGTGTGAAAGAACCTTTTCTAATTAGTGAATTATACAAGATTATATGTACAAAATATCAAGTAGTAGAATTCATCTTCAAAAATTTTGATCAGAAAGCAAAAGCAAAATATACTTTTGGCATCACGGTAGGTGATGCGTATAACATTACATAACTCACTAAGAAAGTATTAAAAATGCTAGAATCTTGTATATTATACTGTTTAACATTACATGTCAAGCCAGCTCGTCGATTCTTGTACTTATTCTGATAACATTAATGAAACCCATATGATTAGCGTGGGGGATGGGGGAGGAATTCTTGTGTATTTAAATGATAGTACGAAATGAACTTCATGCTTCTTGGATTGTTAGGTATTGAATATACTAACCAGTCAAATTTTGTCAACTCCGAAAAATAGACAGGAAACCAAGCAGCCAAGTATCAGAACATTGGTACAGCATGGAATAACTATACTACATATTACAAAAATAAATGGTAAAAAGTAGAAGTAGTGCAGATTGAGGATAAATTTAGGAACCCATGACGTAGATAATTGCAACATATATTGCTTAGACCTAAAAAAAGTTCCTTTCACAAGAACACAATATCATGAAAACCAGTAGAGTGAGATAAACCAAAATTATTATAGTTGCTAAGAATCTTCCAATAAATCTAACAATGAATCTAATGGAGTGGAGAAAAATGATTCATGTAGCAATTTTATAGAGAAAAAGATGAAAACGAGGTAGGTATTCTTGAGCTGACTGGTAGGTTATATTTCAACCTTTATACGACTTGTTACAAGGTACAAGATCATAAACCAAATAATGGATCTTCATTGACAACATGTACGAGTTCAAGTATTCCTAGTGAATTCTCGATTTTATCCATCATCGATGATCTGTTTCCAGAGGAAAGAGTTGCTAAATTATTCAAAAAATGCGAGGAGAAATATGGAAAGGTCTACAAAAGTGCACAAGAGGCAGAAAAGAGGCAGGAAAATTTCAGATTTAATCTGAAATATATGTTTTTATATAATTCATCATCTGCAGGGCACACGCTCAGATTGAACAAATTTGCTGATATGAGCAATGAAGAGTTCAGGCAGGTGTATACACCGTTAAAGAGAAAGAATCCCTTTTACGAAAGGATGAGAAATCAAATGAGGAACTTGCAGAGAAAGAACGGGGAAATATCTAGTGAAATTCTCGCTTCTTTGGATGGGAGGAAGTCTGGTGCTGTGACTGGAAGGATCAAGGCCAATGTGGTGAGTTTTCTTATTTTTCGCATTTTTTCTTTTATTTTGGGAGACTATTTTTGTTGGACTTTGTGGAGCATGATCATACTGTTATATGTTTCCCCTCGACTGCTGATTGACCTTGTTCACTTCTTCGCTACACTGAAAATCTGCTAGTCGATAATTTGTTTTGCTTGTTTTATATATTCAGTCTGTTTATTATTGCTCTCATAAGAAGAAATTAGGACTTTACGCTTCACAATTCTTACCGATTCATGCACGTGTTAATTTGTTCATGATTGATGATTAACCACCCATCTAATTCTTTAGTCTTTTGAACCACACTGCTGTGAAGTTGTCGTGGACAAATACTAAAACTGAACGTTGAAGTTCTTATAAATAACATTCAAATCAACAGTAGAACAATGTAACTGTACGCCAAAAATTTCAACAAAACCTGAGAAGCCTTTTCTGATTCCGCATAATCTTCTTCAATAACATTATACGAGAGAATTGGATCCAAGATCTCCTTCCCTGTGGATTCTTTTTTTTTCTGAATTTCACTATACTAATTCATTTCTACTCAAATTTAGAAAAGTCAACTTTCTTGGTATAAACCAAGGTTCTATTTTGATATAAGAATGGATTGACCGCCCAACTGTTCAAGCTAAAAGATGCTTGAGCCATGGGAAGGCCGAGCACAGACGCTAAAAATCATGCTTAAGGCAGTGCATCAAGGCACCCTAGGTTACACGGGAGAGTTCCATGTCATTTATGTTTACATGCCGGCAATTTTTACAGGAAGCTGTTGGGCATTTTCCTCTACTGGAGCTATCGAAGGAATAAGTGCAGTAACCACCGGAGAACTCGTTAGCCTTTCCGAGCAAGAACTTCTGGACTGTGACAACAAATTATGGCTGTGATGGAGGAATCATGGACTATGCTTTTGAGTGGGTTGTAGACAATTGTGGCATGGATACAGAATCTGACTATCCCTATACTGGCATAAATGGAAAATGCAATGCCACCAAGGTCTGATTTATCTTTGTAATGTACAATAACTGATGCCCTAGTACTTCCTAAGTCGACCTTTTAAATTCAACTTCATCTCTAAAAACTGTGCAGGAAAAAATAAAGGTTGCCTCAATTGATGGCTACACAGATGTTGAAGAAGAAGAAAGTGCCCTTCTTTGTGCTGTTTGTCAAGCAGCCTGTCAGTGTAGGGATGGTTGGCTCATCACTCGATTTCCAATTGTATACAGGGGTATCTATTAGTCCAATTTCCATTCCGTTTCTATGCCTAATTTTCTCGAACTTTGTTTTATCTAATGGTATTGTACTTTTATGCATCGATCTCATGTTGACCTAATATTAGGGGTATAACTTGTGTACTATCAGAAAATTATACAAACATGTTTTAAAGCAATTTCTTAGCCTCAAAAACAATTTTTGACTTTTCAAAAATCTTGTAAAAAAAGCCCAAAATACTTTTAGAAAATTATCCAAACATGTCAAAAAATAACTTCTTAATCTCATAAACAATTTTTAACTTTTCAAAATCCCTGCCAAAACATGCCTTTTTTATAGACGTAGCACATATTGCAAGTGAACTACTATAAATATGTGTCTTCTTTAATTTGTTCTGATTCTTGTTCTGTTTTTTATTGTTCTTAATGGCCTCTCTAAGGCATGGAATATATATGACGGGATACGCTCCGGTAATCCCAATGATATCAATCACGCAATGTTGATCGTAGGTTATGGATTTGAAGGCTACAAGGACTATTGGATCTTCACAAACTCATGGGAAACAAGTTGGGGGATTATGGGATATGCATACATCTGAAGGAACACTAAGCTCAAATATGGTGTATGTGCAATCAACTCAATGGCTTCTTATCCCACTAAAGATTCCTCTTCACCATCTCCATTTCCACCTCCGGTTGTTACACTGCTCCTTCCGCCTTCTTCGTCACTGCCTAGCAACAGCGGAGATTTCTCCTACCGTCCAGCACATGAGACATATTATTGTCTTTATGAATTTTATAATTTATGCCTAATCTTTGGCTGCTGTGTGTATGAAATGCAGTTTGCTGTGAGGGCACTGAGAACTGCTGCTCTTGCGAATATCCCATTTGTGATGTCGAAAAGGGCCTCTGCCTAAAGCTATGCTCTTAAATCCTAGTTTTATACAAATTTTGATCTTCTTGGCATGTTGAGAATAGAAGTTTCAAACCTCATGATACATATGTATCGAACTTTACTGAAGTTTTTGATCTAGATGTATTTCAGAAACTGAAACTCTTCGAAAACTTTGAATAAAACTAATAAATTAGAATCGTGGACTAGTATAATATTTTCAGTTTCCATTTTCGTGCAACCTTTCTTTTGAAATCTTCTTTCTTTTCTAGAGCCGTGTTGATTACATGGGAGTGGCAGCTAAGAAAAGAATAATGGCAAAACACGAAGTTCCATGGAGCAAAAACGAAGAAATAGAAAATGTTCAATGGAAGAGGAATCCATTTGCTGCCATTCGTTGAAAATTATGATTAAAAGTCATTGCAAGAGAAATGTCTATTTCCGTCATAAAAAGTTATCATAATGGTGTAACAACAGTAGCTAAATAATTTACTAATGTGAAGTGACATTTTAAATAAAAATATTAGAAGTTTAATAATAAAAAATGAAAGAAGCCCTAAAAATAAATCTAAAGAAAAAATGTTGAATATTTGAATTGAAAAATCATTATTAAGAACTATAGCAATTATTAACCCTATGTTTCAAGATCCAATTTCAAAAA
>CAIGRK010239415.1:0-18641 GCA_903798315.1 Fraxinus greggii | reverse complement strand
CTATTTGAACGATCAACCTTCATTTTCTTAAATTGAAGAAGAATTGGCCGTGAGGGAATTCACATTCTTTCTGTTTTATTGTAGGATTCCAATGGTGCAATTTCTAAGGCCGATCCTATCTTCTTTTCCTTTACTTTAGTAGCATCCGGGTTCTTTCATTTTTAGGCAGGTTTAACATTTAGGTATTATTATGTGTAAATCGTAAGGGTTAAGTACTGTGTAACTTGGACTTCTCTGAGAGTCTGAATGCATGAAGTACGTGTCATAGACCCAACTCAGATATTGGACACTTGTTTAGCTCCTGTTTTGTAGGGATTAAAATTAGATTTTTAGTAGATTTTGATAAAAGTTGATAAAATATATTGTTAAAAAGTTGTGAGTCCATAGAATTTGTGGTTAAAATTGATTATTGACTTTCATTTAGATCGAAATCTAGATTTTAGTCACTACCAAATAGGGACTTAATATTTTTTAGAGTACAGATTTAGAAAGTGTACCAAACATGTTTAATTTGTTCTATGACTTTGATATTTGAATTTAAATGCTCATCTTGATTACATTTGAATACTTTAGGGATAATTTTACATGGAGATATTGAGAAACAATTAAAAATTTTGATATGCTTTGTCAATATCACAATTCTAATTTTTTTTCCTAAGTGAACATTTGAACGTACTCACCCATATCCAAGCGCAAGTAAACACAGACGTAATGTTACCGTGTTATAATTCAAATTATAATTTATGATGTGCCATTCACATGCTTTTCTCTATCGTGGGTGTCTGTGGTCTCATGTTTAATTGGATAAAGTGTAAATTTAATAGAAATTTGCCCGTTCTTTGGTTTTCTTATGCAGCTATCATCTGATCTTTTTGAAGATCTTCTCGATTCTATTATTGTTGATGTTGCATCAGAGGCACACCGGATTGCAAGGTTAGGACTTGATCGTAACTTGGATGAAGAAGAAGAGGAATTAAGGTTGTCTGCAGAAGCCCGGGCAAGGGCATCTGATCCTAGTCATAGTGGTGAAACCAATGGCAAATATGTTGTTGATATATTTGGGCAAACTCATCCTCCAGTAGCGAATGAAATCCTGGAGTGCATGAATTGTGGCAGATCTATAATGGCTGGACGGTTTGCTCCTCATTTGGAGAAGTGCATGGGCAAGGTAATTCTCTTTCTCATTCTCATTTGTTATCAAATCAATTTTCTTGTGAAGCATGAATCTTGTAATTTATGGCCTTTTTATCCTGTGCCAATGTTTTGTGTACAATTTTAGACACGATGGACTGCACAGTACAATAAATGAGATTTAAGCTTCTTTTTCTTTCTTAATATTGTCCAACCCAGCACAATCTGCCCTATCAAACAAGCCGTGTCTGTTTTGTCAGATGTAATTGTATTTTTCCTCCAGTGGATACTAACATGTTTTTGTGTGTAAATACATTACTGTCAGGGTAGAAAGGCTCGGCTCAAGGCAACAAGAAGTAGTACTGCTGCACAGAACCGGAACTCACATGGAAGCCCCCATTCAAGTCATGCCCCTCACTCGAATTCCAACCGACCGAATGGAAGTTCTGGTGTTGCAGGCGATGAATAACTCATGTGGCACTTTGGGAGAGCAGTGATGTGACGAGATGGAACAAGCTGTAGTTATCTGGAGAACAAAGCGTATACTAATTCGACTATTCTGTCCTCCTTTTAACCCCTTCAACTGCGGTGGTGTTTTGGCTATGCGGTTTGTAGGAACATAATCCTGGTTTTGGATCATTACGGCAGATTTTGTCAAAAAACTGTAATCACGCTTCTATAGAGCACAAAGCTATGGGGCTTTTGATATTGGTCATGATGCTGTTGTAACATCGCTGATGAACTATAGCATCAAGGTGAGAGAAAATGACCCACATTATAACAGTGGATGAGAGAAAATGACACGTGAACACAACGCGAACATGCCATCAATTTCGACTACAAAATTCTTAATGCAATTAGTCCGTTTTTTGGGCCAATTGTGTTGACATTTGAAAATGCTGCCAACACATGTTGGGACTTACTCGTGTATGCGCAAGCTGAATTCGACACTTAAAGGTGGATCAATGGTAGAGATCACTCTGGAATAGGATCAACGGTCGAGATCACTCTGGTATAGGACGTGGGAGTAGCTCAACGACACAAGATGTTTTCGTTCGGGTTTCCACGGAGGTAACGGGATACGATTGTAGAATAATTACCAATCGCTATGAATATATGTTGAGCTGTAAATCAGTATGAGAGAATCAAACAAGTTGCTTTAAGTGTTCAAATTTGCGTTATTCTTATACTGTTATATAGTGTGGGTATTTATAGTGTTACAGATTAAATGATGACCCTTAGATCAGATTATATGTGGTCTTATCTCCTCAGCCGAGCGTCAATTCATAGCCTCAAATTGACTTTCCTAGCTTATCAAAATATTAAAAGCTCTTACATTGACAAGATAAGACACAAACATACTTTTTACAAAGGTCACATCAATCATTCGAGTAAAGATCTTCATTATGAACAAATCTTTGCATGTGAGTCGTCACCAGTTGAAAGGCCTCAGATCCAGGGAAGTGCCTCAGATGTACTGGGGCCTCGATTTTATACATGACCTCGGCTATTTGGGCCTATCCAGGAAAGCTCCCTGGATGTACTGGGGCCTCGGTTATACATGGCCTCGGCTAATTGGGCCTTGTGTTAACTTGATTAGGTCCAAAGGCCTAATTATGATGTCACGTGGCAGCTCCTGGTAGTGAGTCATAATAATAGTCCCCCAAGTCCATGTGTGATTATTTATGTCATGCGTGGACTTCAGCAATAATGTTAAAAAAGATTTTGAAATTTGTAGTCCATCAGTCCCCTAAGTCTAAGCATAGATATTTATAATGTGCATGAAATTGAATAGTTGGTTTAAGCCTAGCTTACTTTACAATGGGGAGATGTACGGTACTAAAGTGTTGTCAAAGACTATTGAAGCAGCTAAAGCTAATTTACTTTGAAGCTAGCTGAAATGTGTAATAAAGTCGAGGCGGTTCATACACTAAACGACAGAGGCTAATTCACTTTGAAGATAGCTGAAATTTGTAATGAAGCCGAGGCAGTTCATACACTGAACGTCTGAGGCTAATTCAGTTTGAAGATAGCTAAAATTTGTAATAAAGCCGAGGCAGTTCATACACTGAATGGCTGAGGCTAATTCACTTTGAATGTAGCTAAAATTTGTAATAAAGCCGAGGCAGTTCATACACCGAACGGCTGAGGCTAATTCACTTTGAAGATAGCTAAAATTTGTAATAAAGTCGAGGCAGTTCATATACCGAACGGTTGAGGCTAATTCACTTTGAATATAGCTAAAATTTGTAATAAAGCCAAGGCGGTTCATACACTGAACGGCCAAGGCCAATTGTAAATCATTAGCTTTGACGTTCGTGCACACGATTTGACAGTTTCGCGAGTTTTCCAGACAGGGTAGCTATAGTGATACAATTTCCAATATACGTACAACCGTCACATTAAATGTGCAATGATGGCTAATGATAAAGCGTTTCATCTATGTAGAAGTACCACATGCCTAGGATAGCGCGTGAGTTTCACGGCACAATCTGAGGCCTTAGTATTACTAACCGTTGGAATTCTATGGATCAGATTTAATTGAGGATTGGACGCCTTAGATTAATTGGGCATCGATCCAAGGGTTGGGACTAATTTCTTCTACAAATAAAAGCCAGAATCCTGTCACTTTGAAGAGTTTACCTTTGCGATCCATTCTTCAAATTCTCTCAAGTCCTTCATCGTCAAGAAAGTTTTCCAGTATTTCTTCTTCTAGATTTTCTTTTGTTCTAGGCATTTCCTTGTGAAAGGTAGTAATTTTCAACTTTTCACTATCACTATATCTCTTATTTTTCAATTATCATGTCTGCCAAGGCATCAATGGCTATTACGGCTATTAGGTCTGGGAAGGAGTCGATTTCTAGGAGGTCTGGTGACTGGTATTGTATGACCGAGGAGCCCATAGATTACGAGGCAGACTGGGGGGCTACCAAGATTTCTTCCACCATAACTTCTTCAAAATCAGCAGAACTTAAAGAGACGTACTGCATACCTCATTATGTAGAAATGTTAATCCCCAAGGCCCACGATCGAGCCTGCTTTTCGAGGCCAGGTTATGTGGCCACAAGTGAGTTCCTACTTAAGGTGGGAGTGCAGTTGCCTCTGGACCCCCTTTTTTATAGTGGTGTTGAGGAATTTTATGCTGTCGCCCATCCAAATTTTGCTAAATGGGTATAGTTAGTTAGTTGGGGCCTACTTTCTCTGGAAGGAGGTCTCTTTAGGCNGTACTGCATACCTCATTATGTAGAAATGTTAATCCCCAAGGCCCACGATCGAGCCTGCTTTTCGAGGCCAGGTTATGTGGCCACAAGTGAGTTCCTACTTAAGGTGGGAGTGCAGTTGCCTCTGGACCCCCTTTTTTATAGTGGTGTTGAGGAATTTTATGCTGTCGCCCATCCAAATTTTGCTAAATGGGTATAGTTAGTTAGTTGGGGCCTACTTTCTCTGGAAGGAGGTCTCTTTAGGCGAGGACATGCCCCTTCATGTTCTCCAAACACTTTTTCATACTAGGGTCATAGGAAAAGACGATTCCAAGGGATGGTATTACCTAACTCCCTGGGGCTCTCACGCTCCCTTCGTGGTGGGGATCTCTTCATCTATCAAGTTATGGAAGGAGTCCTGGTTCTGGGTAACGGGTAGTTGGCAGTTGGTCGAGGAGGATAAAGTATCAGCCTGTACCGTACCAGCCCAGTACTACGAAACCCGTGAGTCCCTCGCCTTTTCAGTTTGTAGCTTATATCCCAACTCTTTATATTAATTTCGTTTGTTGTCTGTTTTGCCTGTAGAATTCGATTCGTGTTACGAACTCCATGAAACCGAGTGGGGGGTTATCGAACATATATACAAGCTATCTCCGAAGCGTCGAAGCTTCGCCCACTTGATCGAACGTAACAGATATTTCATCGATTTTGGATTGATGGCCTCCAAAGGTAAGAAGTTCACCTTTACTTTTAATAGATTGTTGCCTTGACATTGTCTCATGTTTTTTAACTTTTCTTAGTGCCTGCAGATAAATTTATCAAGAAGAAGTACCCCATGCTGACATGGCAATGATATTAAAGGCCACTACCATTACTGGGGCCAAGGCCATAAAGTTGTCTTCCGAAGCGAAACAATCAAGGCTGAAATTGGAACGCCTTCCCATCCTGCTGCAGATAAGGGCAAGGAAAAAGCACCTGAGCCTCAAAAGAAAAGGAAACTGGTCCTTTCTAGCGGATCGACTAAAGGCTTCGGGACCACGGTGTTCCATGGAGGAGCTTCTAAGCAGCTGAAGGTCATGGAGTCTTCTTTTAAGGCTGCCAAGGCGGACTAGGGCCGAAAGGCCATCAAAGAAGCGAAGAAAGAAGTGTTTTCTGCTTCTAAGGCCCTTAAAAGGGGGCAAATGGAGAGGAGCCCAGGGAAGTCTGGGAGGAAGGGACGATAGGATCATCCCAGCTGTCGTTGAGATGCTACTTGCTGGTGCCACAGAGGCCTTAAACGAATTTTGGACGGAGAGGTGGCAAAATTACTACGCGACATTCGATGCAGTGGACCTCACTGCTACATCGGTGAGCCAAAGTGCAAGGGCTTTTAGGGTGGCCCTCGAATGTCCGGAAGCTTTATCTAACATTCAACGAAGGAATAAGGCTACAGTAGATGACCTGGCTACTGTAAAGGCCAAATTGAAGGAGTTGGGGGCCGATCCTGAGGGATTGAAGACCCGAAGGCTGAAGATAAGGCGAAGTTAGCTTTTGCACTTACTGAAATTGAGGCCTTAAAAAAAGGAGGTGCATGAGTTTCAATGAGAGGTGGCTGCGCTGACAAAGAAGATTGAGACCTCTAATGCTCACCAGAAGCTTACAGCTGAGGCCCTGGAGAAAACTAGGCTCCAACTTACTGGCAGTCAGGATGCGAACCAATTTATGGAGAAGCAAGTCAAGTACTATGCAGTTGAGATGAAAAAGCAGAGGCTGAGATTCATTAAGCTGGGAAGGAGGCAGTTAAGCATTACATCGCCAACTTCCACTTGACTGAGGAGTACCAATGCTTCGCTATCTATTGGAGAAGGTTTGCATATAATGAAGTGTTAAGTAGGGTTGGTGAACTCTATCCTGAACTGAATGCTTCAGAGCTTAAGCCGAAATTCACTGAAGAAGAAGTTCCCCAGACCCATGCAGAGGAAGCTGATAACGAGGCTACTGAAGAGGTTCCAGTCAAGGAGGCTTCTGTTGAAATTGTCCCAGATGCTCCTGCCAACGAAGCACCAGTCCTCAGCCACCCCAGCCATAGACTAGTTTTTCTTATTTAGTTTTGTAAATGGCTGAGGCCCTACACATGTACTTTGCATATCTTTAATGGATCACCAGATAATTAAATTAAACTGAACAAGTAATAATCGGATCTGTGCAACTTAAATCGCCACTAACTCCAATGACCTTATGATGCCTGGATGACTTTATCTCAGAAGTAGAACTTGAACTTTGAAAACTAAGTTTAAAACCTTGAAATTTTATGGGTGAGCTGTTATCATCAAATGTAGTTTGCTTCCTCACAAGGTGGATGATTCCAACATGCAAGGGCCTCTTTCTTTGATGTTCAGCTTCGTCAAAGGAAGGCTTGTGATGTACGCCTCGAAGTTCAAGTGTGGTGGCTCCTTTTGGGTTCCTGAACCACTTCTCCATGGAGCCCACGCTTCCTGACATATTGGATGGCTCAAACTTGTAAGAGCTTCTTCCTTTGATGTTCAGCTTCGTCAAAAAAGGAAGGCTTGTGATGTACTCCTAGGAGTTCAAGTGTGGTGGCCCCCTTTTGGATTCCTGAACCACTCCTCCGAGGCGCCTATGCTTCCTTACATTCTGGATGGTTCAAACATGTAAGGGCTTCTTCCTTTCACGTTTAGCTTCGTCAAAGGAAGACTTGTGATGTACGCCTAGGAGTTCAAGCGTGGTGTCCCCTTTTGGGTTTCTGAACCACTCTTTCTAGGTGTCCACCCTCCCTTACATGCTGGATGGTTCAAACATGTAAAGGCTTCTTCCCTTGATATTCAGCTTCGTCAAGGGAAAGCTTATGATGTTCACCTCGGAGTTCAAGCGAGGTGGTCCCCTTTTGGGTACCGGAACCTCTTCTCCGAGGCACCCACACATCCCTACAATTTTCCTTGTTACAACGAGTCTTTTATTTATTCACGAAGGCTGGGAAATAACTTCCAACTATGAGTTACATTTATTGGTAATACAATCTTAGATGCTCAACATTCCATGGATGTAGTTGAACCTTTCCATCCATGTCCTCGATTAGGTAGGTACCAGATCTAATCTTCTCTTTGACACGGTATGGCCCCTCCCAGTTTGGTCCCAAAGTTCTTACTCCTGGCTCTTTGGAGGATAAGAACACTCTCCAAACTACCAAGTCATTTCTTCAGAAGGACTTCTTCTTTACTTTAGCATTGTAGTACTGGGACATGCTGCCAACTTCAACTGGGAATCATCCCTTTTTTCTTTAAGGAAATCAAGCGTGCATCCATGTAGACCTTAATTGTTTTGCCAAGTAATTCGGCGAACATTTTATTCATGAGCCTTTGGTAAGTGGCTCATGCATTCTTTAACCCAAACAGCATCATCTTGTAGCAATAAAGCCGTGATAAAAGATGTTTGTTCCTCATCACCTGGGTACATGGGAATTTGGTTATATCCGGAGTATGCATCCATGAAGCTCAAAGACTGGTGTCCTGCAGTAGAATCTACTTGTAGATCTATCCTGGGGAGTGGGAAACTGTCTTTGGGGTAAGCCTTGTTCAGGTCGGAAAAATCTATGCATACCCTCCACTTTCTATTGTGCTTTTTTACCAAAATCGGGTTAGGGATCCATTTCGGGTAAAGGGCCTCTCTGTTGAAACCATTCTTGATCAGCTTATGTACCTCTTCTTTCAAGGCCTCATATCACTCCGGATTCAAAACTCTCCTCTTATGTCTATGCGGGGCAACCTTGGGATCGATTTTTAAATGGTGGCAACTGACCCCTGGGTCAATGCCTATCATATCATCATGCCTCTAAGCAAAAATATCTCGATTCTTACGCAAGAACTCTTTAAGCCTCTTCTTAAATTCTAGAGTTAAACCTTCGCCCACCTGCAGTAGCTTGGTCGGGTCCACAGGGAAATTCTCCGTTCCTCCGTTGGGGCTATTTGAGATTCAGTCTCGATGATGCGGGGGTTTATCTCGTCGAACGTAAGTATTTGATTGGCAACGTCTGCATTAGCCTCGTCTGTTATCATGTTAATGTCCTTGGGTTCTGCCTTCCCGATGGAGTTCAAATAATATTCCTGAGCTTCTCTTTGGTCACCTTTTACTGTTGTCACTCCTTGCTTAGTTAGGAATTTCATGTATAAGTGGTGGATTGAAGTGACGGCTCTAAGATCTTTCAATGCAGGCCTTCCCAAAACTCCATGGTAGGCAGATCTGCTGTCCACTACCCAAAATTCCATGAAATTCAATGTTGGTTGAGGTGGTTCTCCCATTTCCACAGTAAGTATAATCTTGCCCCTCAGGATTATGCTATCTCCAGTGAAGTTGTACAAAGGGATGGTGATGGGCTTCAACTCGTCGTCCAGAATCATCTTGTCAAACGTAACTCCAAAGAGAATATTAACAGAGCTACCATTATCCACCAACATCCGCTTCAGCCCATTTCGGGTATGGTCCTTACAACAAGGGCATCACAATGAGGATAATGAACACCTTCCGAGTCTTCATCTGTAAAGGTAATGGGAGGTGACATATTCCTTCGAGAGCTATTATCCACTATGTAGCTGGTTAAAGAGGGGCCTTTAGCCTTTCTTGCATAGTTCTTTTGGGAATTCCTTGTTTCACCACCTACATAAGGACCTCTAGAGATTGTATCAATCTTACGGATAGGGGTATTCCCTGCCTAACTTTGATGGCCTTGGTGACTTCGCTGCCCCTCCCTATTTCTTTCTTCCTCACGATTTCTTCCCCGTCGATGTTATGGGTCTCGGTGGTGGGGGAAGGCCTCATCACGCTTAGGCGGCTGGAGGTACCTAGGAAGGGGCTTGTCCCTCAAAGTATCATTTCTTCTGTTGTTCCAGGGGCTTGTTCGTCCGGGGTGGTATGCGATATCCCTGCAATTATTAGTATCATGACTATATGAATAGTGATATGTACAATACTCGAGGGGATTCGTTCTGCTTATAGGACCTGAACCCCGTCCTCGGCCTCAGCTTCTACGGGGGGCCTATTGAGGAGGTCCACTTTGTGGAGGATTCGTGGTTGGTATTTCCTCGTAAGCTAATGTAGGTACAACATTCAAAGTAGCTGTGGCGAGTGCCTGGCCTGAACTGGGGACAGTTTCGTTGTCAGATTAGTTCCACTGCTTGTCCATCAAATGGGAGGTAGGTCCTTTCCCATTCTGCCTTTATGGAGGCTGAATGCCTCTACTAGCCCTGTTTCTATGATCAATCAATTCTGCGTTGATAATTTCTCTTCTTATCATTTCTAACAGGGCGTCGTAGGTTGTGAGATCCTGATTCTGCACATCTCTCCAAAATAGGGTGTTCATATTCAGACCTCATCTTAACGTCGATAAGGCTTCTCGATCAGTAACTTTGATGCAATATGTCATTTCGTCCGTGAAGCGGGACAAAAAACTCTTTAAAATTTCACCAGGCTGTTGTCTCATGTCCTGAAGTCACTGAATGGGGGCCTTTCCTTCGTTGCTCACTGTGAATCTCTTCAAGAAAGTAGTTTTAAATTCTGGCCAGCTCCTGATGATCCCAGGTGGTAACCTACTGTACCAAATTTCAGCTGCCCCACTAAGGGTTAAGTGGAAAGCCCTGCATTTCACAGCGGGGTGGCACTCTTCAGGCTCGTATGTGTTTTGTAGCTATTCAAATGTTTAGCCGGGTCGCCTCTTTCATCATATTTCAGTATCTTGGGCATCATGTAATGGCCAGGTACTTGGGCATTCCTCAATTCTCTCGAAAAGGGTAGGTTCTCATCATCATCATCCACGTCACACGACTGCTAGGGGCCATCCAAATCATAATTTGCGTCAGCCTCATACCTTGGAGGTGGCACGGAAGGTCCTGTCTGGTTTCCTACTTCTTTATCCTCCCTTTTTTGGTCGTTCCGAGGCGGTTCAACTGAGGGTATGTCCTTGCCTTTTCATCTGTTGTCTAGTTGCTCAACTCGTAAAATGTTGCCTATTTCGAGGCACCAGTACTTTGCGATGTTGTCCACGCCTCGAATTAGCTGGAGTTAACATCTCAAACACACTGAAGGACCTCTGAGGTCTGTCTTCCAGCTCGTATTCTGGGGAAATGTTGTCCTCAACGTTGAACGGGGCCTCGATGGGTCGGCTAGAAGCATAGTTTGAAGAAACATCAACTCCCACCTCCCTTTCTATGAGGCTGATTCCCCTAGTTCGCCTGGGAGGAGGGGCTCTTTGGCTGCATACCTCCTCACACTGGTTTGGTTCCTGTCAGGAGAAAGGAGGGATTGGGTGTCCCCCGTGCCCTTGCATTTGCATAAACAACTCTTGCATTGTCAAATTTTGGTTGGTTATGTTTCTCATGTTAGCTGCCATAGTTGCCATTTCTCTAGTAAGCTGGGTTGCTATCCTCATTCCGCCTCATCTATGATGGTGGTGAGGTCGGCGCCAGGCCGTTGGGGGCAACAAGAGTAGGAATTTTATCGTCACTCTCCCTTACACGTCTAGGGGCGTCTTCCTCTGAACTCATCTTATTTATAAAGACTAAAAGTTCAAACTTTTTCAAATACTAGGGGCTTCCTCTTTTTCCTTTATAAGAACAAATCATTTCTCAAGGGGGACGCCCAAAATGTTTTCGTCAGAAAGCTTTTTTGCGGGAATATTCGTGGTTATAGTGTGAATTTCACACAGACTACGCCATTCTGTTGACCTCAAAAAATGTTGCCAACGGATGCTAGGATCCACTCGTGCATGCGCAAATTGGATCCAACATGTAAAGGTAGATCAACAGATGAGATCACTCCGAAGTTGGACGTGGGATGAACTCAACGACACGAGACATTTCTGTTCAGGTTCCGGCGAGGGTAACGAGATACGATTGTACAATAATTACCAATCGCTATGAATATAGATTAAAAGGTGTAAATCAATATGAGAGAATCAAACAAGTTGCTTTAAGTATTCAAAATTTGCATTATTCTTTACTGTTACGTGGTGTGGGTATTTACAGTGTTACCGATTAAATAGTGACCCTTGGATCAGATTACACGTGGCCTTATCTCCTCAACTGAGGCTTTTAATTCATAGCCATCAAATTGACTTTCCTAAACTATCAGAATATTAAGTGATCTTACATTGACAAGACGAAACACGAACATACTTTTTATAAGGATCGTATCAATCATTCGAGTAAAGATCTTCATTATGAACAAATCTTTGCACGTGGGCCGTCACCAGCTGAAAGGCCTCAAATCCAGGGGAACGCCTCGGATGTATTGGGGCCTCGATTGTATACATGGCCTCGGCCAGGAAAGTGCCCCGAATATACTGGGGCCTCGGTTGTATACATGGCCTCAGCTATTTGGGCCTTGTGTTAACTGGATTAGGTCCAAAGACCTAGTTATGATGCCATGTGACAGCTCCGGTAGTGAGTCATAACAGAGAATTAACACGTTGGGGAGTTATTAGTATTACGGTCTTTAACACAACCATGAAGTCATGTTAAATTTCTCTTATTTGGAGAAAACTATCCAAAAGGGGCCAATTTTTGGTCTGTTTGATCTGACATTCGAGTAAGCGGGTCTCGCATGCACATAAGTTGAAGATCCGAAATTCAATTTTGGTCTTTGATTTGCACCCCTGCACATACAATTGCAGAGAGCTTCTATGCCACACACTATTACACATTTTTAAAGTGTAATCATATGTATGCCTATATTTGGTAGAGATTAAAATAAGATTTTTAGTAAATTTTAATAAAAAATGATGAAATATGTGGTTAAAAAGTTGTTGATCGCATAAAATATATGATTAAAATTAATTGTTGACTTTGATTTGAGATTTTAATTGGATTTTATTCCAAACCAAAGAGGGGCATAAAGTGGTGATGACCTTTATCATTTTCCTACGTGGAACAACTTGAATTCGTTTCCCTCCAACATAATAAAACATCTTCCAATTCATCACTTTAAATTTCAATTTCTCATTCACCCGCTTATCATTTTTGGCAAGTAAATATATGATTTCGACATCCTCACGAGAGAGAATGCAAATCAACCTTAATCTTCCAAAATGAACGAACGAATCCCACTCAAAATTATGCCAAATGTAGCCCACTGAGTCAATTTTTCCAACAATTTTGTGTATAGAATCATTAAGTGTCTGCTTGATATGACTAAATAAGAAACCATGGAGGGATTTTAGGGTATAAGATTCCATGGTGGGATGTTAAGAAAAACGCGACTTCAGACGGAAGGATCAAAGATTGGCAAATTGATCAGAGTGGAAAACAAATTTTTTTGGGACAAATTATAAGCATTTTGGTTCGGCCTATTGAAGTATTAAATGCTTGATAAAAAAAAACAAAAACAAAATAAAAATAAAAATAAACAAAAGACACGAAATCAATTATTAAAGAAAAAAGGAAATGTAAACACGGCGACATCAATTTTACGTGGATATTTAAAAAAAATAAAAAAAGAAGGATTGATCATAGTGGAGATTTTCTTAAAGTGAAAAATCAACGGACATGAAAAATCACATGAAAAGCATCAGAAGATCTCGTCTCCGCGACATGATTTGGGTTGCACTTTCCACGTAATTGCAAAATAATGTTCGTTATCAACGTTTCTTTTTTCACATATATTTAAGGGAAAATTGTAGATACGGTACATAATATTTTATTTAGTAGTAGACTTTATCTAAACTTTTTATTTGTGTCACTCATGATATCAAACATTTCAAAAACTTGCACCTGGAGTCCAAATTGATGAAAATCATTCATTTGACCATTAGTTGACTCCAAAAAATAATTATAAATAAATTTAAAAAGGGTAAAAATAGTAATTTTACTATTTATAATATAAAATTAATTAAATGAAAATGAAAGCAAAGAAAGGGTTGCTTCTCCACCCTACCCTAAAATGGGAAAACACATCCCTGCCACCCACTTGCCATAGCCGGCACCACCATGCAACGCCGCCGAAATCACTGCCACCCAAGAATTCGAAGTCTCTTTCTCAATTTACTAATTCATTCTCTTTTTTTACTGCCAATTTGGAAAAATGTATAGTAATAACCATCATATCAAATCTGCAAACTACTATCAGTGCAAAGAAATATTAACAGACAATTGAATGCAACATACATATAGCATTAGTTTTCTCCCCACCAACCCGTTTCCCCTTTGCCAATAATTTTCTCATATTTTCTATTTCAACAGTAATCTTGCAGTTTTTCTCTTTCCCTGAACATCTATTTTCACAATTTCTTACAGGTCCATACGGCCTGCAATTGAAAAAATGTAGTGAAAAAGATTAATATATGTGGTTATCAACTAATATCTCAGCAAAAAAATCTGCAATTGAAAAAATGTAGTGAAAAATATTAATATATGTGGTTATCAACTAATATCTCAGCAAAAAAATTCTGTAATTGGTTCCGACAAATTTGCATGGTGGTGAAGATAGATTTTCCTATTTTAGGAGTAGATGGGGGTGAATGGGGAAGGTGGGAGAAGATGAGTATTTTGTATTTTAGAGGGAAATGTGTAATGTCTAAATTGTTCTTGTCTTATTTGGAGGGAATTATTAGATTTTTTATTTTTGGGTCAACTAACAGTTTTGATGGTCAAATCGATGGAAACTGTCAATTTGGATTGGACCCACGATTTTTTAAAAGATTTGATACTATGTGTGGTACAAATGAAAAATATGTGGTACAAATGAAAAATTTCGACAAAGTCTGTTACTAATTGAAAGATTTGATACCGTGACTGCAATTTTCCCAATATTTAATCTATTCTTTCAGATTATGGGTTAAGAGGCATTAGGAAACTAAGGCACGTATTTATCATTTGGTCAAAGTATTTGACAATTTAATTTATATTGATTTAAATAAGAGCAAATTAGATGAGATGTCATTTTCAAAGAGATTTCGTAATCTACAAATATTTTCCAATCATCTAAGCATTTTTTGTCGAATTAATAACATGTTTGGGAAATACTTATAAACAATTTAAATTATAAATAGATAGAATGACTGACGAATCAATGGAAAATACTAGCAAGTTCTTCGAAATACACGAATAAAAATGAATTTAGTGTTTATAAAGAGCATATAAACTTGAGATAGTACATAGGCCAACGGAAGTTGACGAGAATGCATAATTTTCTTTTTGCACGAATTCTAAATCATCTTGAAATTCTTTTCAAATCAAGCAAAGTTTGCACACAACTAAGTGATGATATTACTAAAAAAAATTTAGAGACAAATTTCACCTTGTCAATTAGTTAGAAAATTTCCCTTTAAACATTATATTCATGTTATAGTTCAAAAATGTTGCACCATCTATGATTTGTTAGATATTGCATATGGTTCATAAATATTATCACCTGTTTTCTGAATTAGGGTCATGCTACGTGAATTTGCGCTCATTAATCATCTTATCTTAAAGTTTAACGAATCACTAGAAAAGGATATATATATATATATATAATGTTTTGAGACATGTACTTCTTCACAATTAGATGAATAAAGTCCTATTTTTCATTTACAAGAGTGATGACTGATGAGATTTGAACTTTCCACCTCTGGTGAAGGATTGAAAATTCTCTCCAGTAAGGAAATTAATTAAAGTTACAATGGTGATCTCACATTTCTAACTTTGTGTCTCCGGTAGAACGTCTTCACACAATGTTCTACGACAGCTTAATAAATGTATGAAATACTCAATATACACTCGAACTAAGAGGATTTTTGATGCATTTGATAGATTGCATTTTATGTGGCAGACAAATGAAAAGATTGAGTGTCGCATGATGTCTAACGAATAGACACTTACATATTTCATATACATTGAATTCCGCGTACAACTATGAGAGAGAGAAAACAAGAAGCAGAACGTAGAAAGAGAAAGAGGGTCTAAATTTTGTTGACTCGCTCCGTTAGTCTCTACATCTAGACGAGAAAACACACAAAAAATAGGGCAAGTTTCTTTGCAACGAGAAAACACGCAAACAAAGGAGCATCAATCATTGGTCGAGGGAATACAATTTATATGAAATTCAAATCCTCACCAAACAAGTAAATCATTCTCTCTCTCCTCCATGGATCTTCTCCATTACACTTGAACTTATCTCCTTGATCATCAGGCAGCATGTTTGATCTACAAATAGGGCAAGTTTCTTTGCCTTTATCAATCCAAGCATCAATGCATTCTCTATGAAAAACGTGAAAGCAATTTCCCAACTCTCTAACCTCATCACATCCATTGATGAAATTCAAACACACGGCGCAGAAACTGAAATTATTTTTGGACCCTAACTTCTTCACGATGCTACTGCATTCCACCATGGGTAGATCACGACCGTTGATTGATCCTGCGCTCAAGTTGATCGGGACGGGGACGAGTAAAGGCGACGGCCGATGTTCTGATGCAGTTTCACTGTTTTCTTGCTTTGACATGAGTTTGAGAATGCTTTGTAGACATTTGTGAGCAGTGATTAGGTTAAGTTTTAGAATATTAATGATAAGAGGAAGAAAATCCATTAATGTAGGAATTAGGTATTGCAGATATTTGCTTATAGAAAAGAAAAGTATTGTTGATATGAGGAGTGGATATATTTGTAGAAGTCTGAAGTCTTGATATGAGGAGAGCGCGCGCGCGTATATATATATATATATATATATATATATTAGAATTTATACAATGGACAGATGTTGTCCACGCTTTGATGTGAGCCCATCGACATGTCTAACTTCTTTTTATGTCAAAAAAGGTGGATTGACCTTCAGACATAACACCATGTTGATGATAAACAAAGTTTATCCTGCGACTGTGGACAATAAATCAAGTCTGAACACATTATAGCCCTCTTTGGAGTGTTTTAAAAGCTGATAAGAATTCTAATCAAAGTCGATGATTAATTTTAATTATATATTTTATGAAATTCACAATTTTTATAAATTTTTCAATGTACATTTTATCAACTTTTATTAAAATCTAATAAAAAATTGATTTTTAACTACAAAAAACAAGGCTATATTGAGGCCACTTACGTTATAAGAGATTTAAAAAAATAATTAATTTTTATATATTTTAACATCAATAATTTGAGGCCGTACAAGTGTTGTATTCTTTATTAATGCGTACAAAACAATCAAACCCACAATTTTTTATTTCTTAATTTGGTAAAAAAAAAAAATCTCTTTGAACTATGGTTCTCCTTAATTGTCAACTGTAAACGAGATCTAACAATAAAATATTTTTCTATTGCTTATGACTGAAAAAATATTTTTATATTTGAACATTGGTGAAAACACAATTAATACAACTATTCTTCCTATAAAACATTTTAAGATCTTTTTGACTTTCAATCGAATTTGAAGGAGTCAATTATGCTAGGATTGTGATACACATTTGAAGCCGGAGATGGAAAAAAGTCTAGCGAGCCAGTTGCCCCCCTCAACGCCTCTTATTAATGACATTAAATTACTAGTTCATTTAAATGAATCACATAATTTTATATTTAATTGAACATATCATATAATGTCACATAGACAGATACTCTAGACTCTAGTATCATTGATGTTAGATAACATTATTCTTATGTTAATACCAATTGTGGGCAATAATTGACTCGTGGAATGGACAAGTTAAGGTTCAATTAATGAAGTCCGACTTTAGTATGTCAATTTTGTCCACCCACATATAAATGGGAAAATATGCTTATCCTGTTATTTTTATATGGCTTATCTTTCTTGGCTCTGGCCAAGATGGCTTTGAGCCTGGCTCAGAAGCACTTTTCTGTTTATATTTTTCATAAAATAAGTAAATGGAAGTTTTCATGATGGCACCCCGATTTAATACGTAACAATATATTTTATGATACATTTGATAAGATGAAGGGAAATAATATAAAAAGAAAAACGAGTAAAAATTTTTGAATGTACAAATTCAGTCACCATTTGTAGATGTGACGTGACGGTGTTTATGTTTATATTATAACTGGCTAGAAAAGTTTTCATAATCATTCATGAAATCCAACTTGATGTCGATTCTGATAGTCTTTTCCTTCAGGCATGATAGTGGGATATCTTCATGATTGATGTTAGGGTTCTAGAAAACGTAACAAACTTTAGATTTTTTAACAGAAATTTAGGTGGCTCAATTCTAGGCTTGAAAACAGAAGCTTGAAAGGGGAGACCGTGAAAAGATTCCAGTATTAGTATTAGATACATAATATTAGTATATAGTATTAGGGTGGATTAATATGGCACTTGATGGATAAAATTCTTCAATTTTTCATTTAAAATAATATCATTTACACCATTTTATTTTATTCAACATAAAGTCATCTGATCCCACCCACTGCGATATGTTACATCGTTGGTAGTGCAAACAACATAATTTTTATTAAAAGAAATATTATATACCATCCACTTAGTACTATACATTTTAATGACTTGTACTGTCTGACTGATTTGATTCATCAAATGCACCTTTCAACTAAGGGTAGACAAAATGTCAATTTAACAGATGTGCTACATCTCCATGTATATCACAAATTAAAGATTTGTTTACCATAGATAATGTGACATGATATGATTGAGTCAAAATTTCATCAACCAACAAAAAAAATAAAACCCCTCCACTTTATTTTTAACACATCATCAATAGGTAAAAGAATATGCAAATGACGCCCTCGCGGCACAGCTCAACTGGTGGAACAATCAGCATATAACTCGTTTCCAATGGCAGGGTGGGGGTTCGAATCCTGGTGGGAGCCTTGGCCAGATTTATTTGATATGGAGCAATCACTTTGGAGGATGATCCCTTGTGTGTAGAAATGTATAGTTAGTAAGGAGAATCTGAGAACCAGTTGAGGTATATCCCGCGATTTACCTCCTCCAAGGTTCTAGGAGCAAGGATCTTCGAGATTCAAAATTTAGCCTGACAAAGCCGAGATATTTGGATATAAAAAAAAATGCAAATGACAACATGCAAATAAGATTATTGGTCAATTATTGGTACCGCCCTCGCAAAAAGTGAAGTCTGACTTCAATATGCCACACCTCCAATATGGGCAACACATCTTTGCAAAGTATCCCATTGACCATTTTGCGGATCACAGGTAGTGGTGGCAATGGGTCGAGCCGAGCCGAGCCGGCCCATGCCCGCACAAGCTCGGCTCGTACTCGTGTCCAACGAGCAGAGCTTAGGCTGGCTCGTGCCCGAGCTCGCCCAGGAAGAGCGGCTCGGCGAGTCGAGCCGCTCGTCCAAATATTTTTTTTTTTTAAAACTAAAC
>CAIGRK010239385.1:0-11674 GCA_903798315.1 Fraxinus greggii | reverse complement strand
CCACGTTGGGTTTCTCCGTGATCAATTCTTGTGTTCATTTATTGATTTATAATTTGCGGTATTTCAAGATAGGCTAAACTTGACTTGTATGACTAATCACCTAGACTTAATTAACTTGTGACTTGTTGCTAGTTAATTAGATTTTTTAATTCCGCGTTTACGCCTAATCACCCCTCCCCCCCTTTAGGTGCAGTTGAGTCGAATCCCGCGTTTCTCACTAATTATTTGAAGGAACATTACACTTGAACACACTGGACAAGGAACAAGATATAAATGAGCAAACATTTTCATGCCAGTTCATTCACCCACCTTCAAAAATATATCAGGGGAGTCCTCAGTTCTATTCTTTGCCCTTAATTTTTATATATTGTTTNCAATTATTGTGTTTGTTTACTACTTTCTTTACTGCTTTATATTTTGCGGTAATTCAAGATAGGCAAAATTGACTTGTATGACTAATCACCTAGACTTAATTAACTTGTGACTTGTTGCTAGTTAATTAGATTTTTTAATTCCGCGTTTACGCCTAATCACCCCTCCCCCCCTTTAGGTGCAGTTGAGTCGAATCCCGCGTTTCTCACTAATTATTTGAAGGAACATTACACTTGAACACACTGGACAAGGAAAAAGATATAAATGAGCAAACATTTTCATGCCGGTTCATTCACCCACCTTCAAAAAATATATCAGGGGAGTCCTCAGTTCTATTCTTTGACCTTAATTTTTATATATTGTTTGTTATATTTTTAAACATTGAGGACGATGTCTATTATAAGTTTGGGGTGGAAAAACGTTGAGGTTTTATTGGTTTTGTGTGATTGTTCTAGTGGAAAATAAATAAAAAAATTCAAAAAAAATGAAAATTTAAAAAAAAATTATTTTAAGCTTATTTACTGCTTTTGTGTGGTTGTGTGGGTTAAATAATTTTGTCTGCTATGATTCATATATCTAGAATAATGTATTAGATTATAACTTTTGGAAAAGTTGCATATTAGTACAATATTAATTTTGTGAGACGAACCAAAAAATTGACTATAATCTTCTAGAACGAAAGATATCGAACACAAAACTCAAAATAATTTGAAAATTGTTTTGACAGAATTTGGAGAGTGAAAGAATTAGAAATCAATTATATAGAATTGATTTGGAAAGAAGAAAATCGAATTAGGAGAGTCCCATTTATAGATTTTCATATGTCTCATCGAGTGTTCATATCTTTTGGTACAAATTAATTTTAACCATTAAATAACACCATTTCAAATTTAATAGTACACATTGCACCTTATCAAAATATCACTCCCATTCTGAAAGACAATGACTCATTGATATGCACCATTTGCAATTAAGGAGTCAGGTTTAGTAATCACACCAAGTGGAGATTAGGTTTAGTAATCACACCAAGTGGAGATTTCTTAAGTTCACATATTTATACCGTATATATTAAAGCATTAATTCCAAAAGTAAAAAGACTCAACTTCCATGTACTTAGCCCCTGTTTGTTTTCCATTAAATAAATACTCTTTTCTTCCCAACTCATTTTCAACCACACATTCACATAATAAAATATTTTGCACATAAATCCAGAACTTTTTTCTACTTTTTAACGATACATTATTTTAAAAAATTACTTTTCCAAAACTTATTTTTTCCATAAAGCTATTTTTAATGGAAAACAAACATAGGCTTAACGATACATTCCTAAAATGTTTTAAAGATATTACTTTTTAATGGAAAAATTACTATTTCCTTCTTTTTAACGATACATTCTTAAAAAAAAAAAATTACTATTCCAAAACTTATTTTTTCCCAAAAAAAAACTCTTGAAAAGCTGATATGCACTGCTGATTTGCAAACTATTGATGGAAAGTTTCCTATATTTGACCGATAATGTGTTTGGGTCGGGTGAAAATAATTATGTATATGTTACATGAAATGTCAATGTGTGCTTTTCTAAGTTGCAGAGAGTAGGAGCAGTGGTAATACTTGTTCTTAGATTTGACTTCCAAATGGCCCTCGGAGCACCTCCCGTAAGTACCCTGTTAACGTTTGTTGGAAAAACATATTCCATATATTTTTTTATTGGCTTACTTAACATGGAGTGATTTATAAATGTCAAGTTTAGGTGCCAAAAATGGGAATAACAGGATTCTGTCCAAGAAGGCGATCAGTTGTAACAGACTGGATGGTATGGGTTTTCAACAGATTTCTGTGGTCGCAGATTTTAGATTTCAACGCCAAAAACAGGATGCAATCTTTAGTTTCCATATTACAGCTTATACAAAATTATCTTCCTACCATCTTAGATATTATTTCATTGGTCAAATAATTAAATTTAAGTAAAGATTGGGTTAACTTATTAAAACATTCCTTAAGTTAATTGGTTACCATATTAAATAAATCTAATATGTTTCTACAATATTCTTACCGTGTTTTTTTGATGAATTTTAGATAAGATCAACTCATGTCTTGAAGGAGACTTTACATAAGTAAAGAAAATCATCAAGGGACGAACAAGTTATGAGGAATCTGTACACGCAGCCGGTGAACCTTCAACAACGAGTTTTGCCATATTCCGCGAGATCACCCAGTACCATGCAAAATTGAATGATCTCTTAGTAAACTATTCTTCTTCAACAGCAATTCTAGAAAAAAAAAACTGAGTGTGAGAGTATGATCCCGCTCGAAGATCAAGCTACTTGGCGTGAGTTAAGATTTGTGAATCTTAATTCAAGTGGTGGTGCTTGCGGCCAAATACAATAATGAAATGGTGATAAAGTCAAGATCGGAGGATTTGCTTCCACTTTCCTAGCAAGTCAAAAGAAGAAAATGAGGAAGTTGTTATTTAATTTCTTTTGATTTTTTTTTTTATAATTTTGCAAAATTACAAAATCGAGACTATTGTATTTTTTATTATTTGATTGTAGATTATTTTACCTGTGGCACGGCAGCCGTAAATGTTTACCTTAGGAGTTTACCATGTTACATCTAGCATTTGTACTTGTCAATTTTCACAATTGAGTAAATCATGTATAACACTATCATTTGTCTCCACAATACAAGGAGAACTACCTTAATAATTGTTTGTAGGATATTCTAACTATCTAGCGTGTACTGTCTAAACTGGGTAATTAAGACAAATTTTTTTATTAACTAGGTTTATGTATTTACAATTGGTATCAAAGCGGGTTCACTTTTAAAAAGTGTGATCCATGTTCAACCTAGTTATGGGCGGTGCACCATTTAGACCTCCTGTTCTAGACAAGACTAACTACCCGTATTGAAAAATTAGGATGCATGTCTTTGTCCGGTCTTTAGATGAGAAAGCATTGTATTCAATCTTATATGGATATAAAACTCCAAGCACCATTAAAAACAAGGTAAGAAGAGAGAATAAGACAGAAGAGAGGGTTACTACAGATTTTAGCAATGCTAGTTGGAATTCAAAAGCTTTAAATGCAATTTTTTCGTTTCTGCATTCTAACCAATTTCTTTTAATCTTTACATGCAAGGTTGCCAAGGAAACTTGTAATATACTACAAGTTGCTCATGAAGGAACTTCCATTGTAAAGTTATCCGAGCTTCAAATGCTCACCCTTTAGTTTAAACAATTGACAATAAGAGAACATGAACAATTCAAGGACTTTTACACCAAGTTCAGTGACATTACCAACTCAAAATTTACTTTGGTAAAGAAGAATTCAGAAAGCAAAATAGTGAAGAAAATTATTAGATACTACCAGATAGATTTCATTCAAAGTAACTGCCATAGAAGAAAGCGAAGGTATTGAAACCATAATGGTGGAAGAGTTGGCAGGCTCCTTAATGGCATATAAGTTACATCTGCATAGGAGGAAGAAGAAAAAAGGATCCAGAGTTGCCTTCAAGGCCAAAGATGTTAAGGAGGAACAAGGTGATGAAGAAAGTAAAGCTGAAAATATATGGTCATGCTCACCAAGCAATTTAAGAATTTCCTAAGGAATAATAAAAAAAAAAAGGAGTACAAAGTTTTCAGCCTCAACGAAAGAAGAAATTCTTCAATAATTCAATGAGAAATTTATCTACCTCTAAGGAAAGGACTTAAAACGCATTCAATGTCATGAGTGAGAAGGATATGGGCATATGACATCTAAGTGTGCCAATATAGTAAAAAGAAAAATTCATACGAAGAAGACCGTGAACATCACTTGAAGTAAAGAAGATAAATGATAATTGGATTCTGATGAGGAGAACAAAACTGTAGATAACCAGGTAGCTTCTTTTATTGGCAATTTATAGTCTGATTCTGACTGATAGTCTAATTCTGACTCTTTCCAATTGTTGTCTGCAGGCACTAACTCACTGGTTAAAGATAAGTTGAACCAAGTAAGATATGTTCAAAATGTACTATCCTGAAAGAAAATCTGAAAACTGAACAAGAAGATATAGTTGTTCATGAAATAATTAAGTTCATTAAAGAAGAAAGAGTTGTGGTTGGTACTGAAAATGAAACTCTATTCAAGCTCTTAAAGGAGTAGGAGAATCAAATCCTGAAGCTCCGTGTTGAACTAAATCATCCGAAAGAAAGAGTTAGATAACTTACCATTGGATCCACCAGCCTACGTGAAGTCTTTAGTTACGGAAGAACTGCAAGCATCAAAGAGGGCTTAAGTTCTGAAAGGAAAGGGAAGGAGAAATAACCGAATCAGTTGACATTTGTCAAAAAAAAAAACTGAATCTGATATAGTTGTAGGTCAGACCTCTGAAAATGTAATCGAGGATCAAGACAAAATTCTAGATAACAAGGTCATAACAATTTCTGATGCACACCAGAAGGTTCTGATTTACTAGAAAAACTTGATTTAGATCAAGGCATCAGATCAGGTAAACAAGTGATATATCCCTTCCAAAATCAGAAAGATAAAACACAACATATTATTAGATGTAATTTCTGTGATAAGTATGGACGCGATTTACTTCGCTGTTTATCTCGCAAGAAACAATATACCACAAAAAGAGTTAACTTGTATGCTGGTGCTTTAGAACACAATTCTATTGCTAGAATGAGACAAGTATGAGTAAGAAAAAGTGGTTTTAGTTGCTATGTAGTCAATATAGCATATAAATATATTGTACCCAACTCTTGGTACTTGTGACTATTCTAGACACATGACTAGTAACTGTTCCATGATAACCAACTATAATAGTCATGCAGGTGGTCTAGTTACTTTTAGGGATGAGGCTAAAAGTAAAATTGAAGGTGCTGGTACCATTGTGATTGAAGGACTCCTTATATTTAATGATGTCTTATATGTTGCTGACTTGAAAGCAAACCTGATTAGTGTAGGTCAACTTTTTTATGATAATCCTATGATCATGTTCGCAAAAAACTCATGCAAAACGCTAAAAAATGATGGTAGTTGTGTCTTACATGGTGCTAGGTCTAGTAATAAATGTTATTTGCTTGAATCTAATATTACTTGTCATGTTTCAAAAGATAACTCTACAATTCTGTGACACAAACGGTTGGGACACCTAAACTATACAGATCTATTCAGACTTACCAAGCTAAATGTAGTAAGAGGAGTTCAAGAGGTCACAGAAAAATCTTAAGGTGTGTGATTTATGCCAGAAATGTAAACAAACTAGAATTGCACATAAACAAAATCATTTTTTTTTTTTGTTACCTG
The DNA here is from genome assembly GCA_903798315.1 of Fraxinus greggii. NCBI lineage: Eukaryota > Viridiplantae > Streptophyta > Magnoliopsida > Lamiales > Oleaceae > Fraxinus > Fraxinus greggii. Next base: position 6,008 of record CAIGRK010239385.1, on the reverse strand, counting down.
TCACTGTCTTGAATTGCAACATATGAACTTGATTGACCAATTCAAACTGAAAGCCCCGGTGGTGAGAGGTATATTTATGTGATTGTTCATGATTTCTCTAGGTATACTTGGGTCGACTTCTTAAGAGATAAATCTGATATTTTTAAAAGATTCACATTTTTATATTAAAATTTGACTATTAAAATTGTAAGAATTATGAGTGATCATGGCAAGGAATTTAAAAATGCTAGTTTTTATAGATTCTGTGAAGAGTATGGTAGTTTTCATGAGTTTTCTGCTCCTAAAACCCATAAGCACAATGGTGTTGTGAAAAGGAAGAATAGGTCTCTACAAAAGATGGCTAGGGTAATGTTGAACATTAAGAAGTTACATGTTAAATTATGGGCTGAAACTGTTAATACTGCATATTATATTCTAAACCGTGTATCTTTTTAGAACAGGTACCTCTCAAACTTCCTATGAGATCTGGAAATGAAGAAAACCAAACCTCGAGTATTTCTACACATTTGGAAGCAAGTACTATATATTAAATGACAGGGAACACTTGGGAAAGTTTGATCCTAAGAGTGATGAGGAAGTATTTATTAGTTATCCAGAAAATAGTAAAGCCTATAAAGTCTACAACATGAGGACTCAAATCATCGTCAAGTCCATCGATGTCAAAATTGATGACAATGATGATTTCTCATTTTATTCACAAGAACCTGAAATTCATGATCTGGGAGAACAAATTGAAGATGATTAGAACATTTATGAAAACTTTGCTGCAGATTTAAGGAGTAACAATCAGACAGAACTGCCGATACCGAGATATAATGATCATGCACCAACTACCAGAGGTGTTGACATACCAGAGGAAGAAAATAAACTACAAAACAAAAGACAGTCACTAACTTAGATCTAAAACGCTCATCCACTAGAGAACATTCTTTCAGGCCTAGATGGAATAATGACCAGAAGGAGACTTGCTACAGAACTTGGAAATGTGTGCTACACATTACATATTGAACCCAAAAATGTGATTGAAGCACTTGGTTATGAGCCTTGGGTATTAGCAATGCCGGAAGAATTGGCTCAAATTGAGCGAAATAATGTATATGAGCTAGCACCTCGGATAACTAATACAAATGTGATTGGAAAAAAGTGGATTTTCAAAAACAAATTAGATGAGCATGGTAACATTGTTACAAATAAGGCATGACTAGTCACACAAGGCTACACCTAAATTGACTTTTATGAAACATTTGCACATGTGGCTAGACTTGAATCCATTAGACTTTTATTATCTTTTGCAAGTCAGATGGGGTTCAACTTTATCAAATGGACGTTAAGAGTGTTTTTCTGAATGGAATCTTGAATGAGGAAGCCTATGAAGAGCAAACAAAAGGATTCATCGATCCATATCTTCCTAACCATGTATTCAAGCATAAGAAGGTGATGTCTGGACTGAAAAAGCTCTCTGAACTTGATATGAAAGATTGACTATGTACTTACTTGAGAAGGAATACAAGAGAGAAGGAGCAGACATCTCAAATCTGGATTGACAGTAGCACAAATCTATGTAGATAATATTGTGTTTGGATCCACATCTGAAATGAAATCCAAGAAATGTGTTGATTTTATGCAAAATGAGTTTGAAATGAATATGGTTGGTGAACTAAATTATTTCTTAGGTTTGCAGGTTAAGTAGGTTGATGTAGGGATCTTTATCTCTTAGGCTAAGTAGGCGAAGAATCTGGTGAAAAAATATGGTCTAAAAATACCCAGAGAGTTAAGACTTTCAAGGCTGTAAGCCTTCCTGACGTAACCTTCAACGTTGGAGTTCGTGCAAGATATCAAACCAAACTAAAGGAGTCTTTCCTGGTAGCCATTAAACAAATCATTAGATATATTAATAGCACATTTAGTTTTGGTTTATGGTGCACCAACATCTTGTAGGATATTCATATGCTGATTGGACATAAAATATGGATGATAGGAAAAGTATATATGGGCGTTGCTTCTACATGAGTTATAATCTTATATCTTGGCTAAGTAAGAAACAAAACTCTAAATCCTTATCTATCACATAAATTGAGTACATTGCTGCATGTAGTTGCGGCACACAATTACTTTGGTTGAACAGATGCTCAGTGACTACGGTATTAATTAAGACTCTATTAATATGTTCGATGATAAAACTAGTGCTATAAATATCTCTAAGAATCGTTTTCAACATTCTAGGACTATGCACATTGATATTTGACATCACTTCATTAGGGACTTTGTTGAAAGGAATATTATTGTCCTAAAACACATTCATAGTAAAGGACAACTGGCTGATAAGCACATTGTAGGAACATCATAACTAGATTAGTTTTGCCCTACTACTGACTAGGTTGTCATCTTTAAAATGACCTGTTCTTGGTTGTGGACCCATTGGTAGTATCTATGTCCCTCAGCACCTTAATATGTTGTTATGTTAGCAGACAGTTCATTGGAGGAGAGGACAATTACCATGGGTGTATGAAGTCGTCCTTGATAATAAACATAAGTCATGAGAAAAGGGCAAACGCTATGGCTATATGTTCATGCCTGACATGCACATATTTTTCTATTTACAGAGAATTTCAGATGATGGCTGGTTTAAAATGCAACTGCGTACTTGTGTACTGAACAAGTCTCAAATTGGGTTAGGGTTGGGATTATGATCGACTGGTTAGAATGTTCATTCACACACTCACATCATAATCTGGCCAATTAATTGAATTTAAATATAAGCAGAAGTCTGAACCGAGCAATAAAATCTTGCCTCTTTGATAAATGGAAATTGGTCTCTATTTTTATAAATAAAATCTGCATGGTATATGAAGGATGGTTCAGGCTTCATTGGAACTAAATAGCAAAAAGTTGAAGAATTTCCCCAGAAAGTTATGGCTAAACTCCATCATTCTCTAACAGATATCTCTACATTTGACTTGCTTTCTTCCATGTTTCAAGTTTTTTTTATAGAACAGCGTGCTGAAGAGAGAGTTAAGTCTGAACTAATTGAGGAAGTCAAGAAAGACACTGAGACCCCAGCACTAGACAACCAGTCCAAACCAACCTTCTACGACCCAGAAGTCTACAAATTGATTTGTTCTATCATTCTGACTCTAACTCTCTGATCTAACTATTTGCTCCCTAACTTTATATGGTGCGCTTTTAATTTGTGAAAAAAAGAAAAGAATTGTAAATTTTGATTTGTGATGATGGTGCAATTGTAATAACAATAACGTGAGTGTTAGGATACCTAAGTTAGGAGGAACTGTGTTTTATATGTGAGAACTAATTGAGGGGGAGTCGTTCATATGTATAGTTTGGTAAACAATCACACACATGACATTAAAAATTAGGAAGTTGTTTTTGAAATTAAGCTAAGTCAAAGGAGGAAATTGTTGGATTAATCGGCTAACTCAATATAGAATGATTTATAAATGTCAAGCTTATGCGCCAAAAACATGAATAACAAGATTCTGTCCAAAAAAGTAGTCAATAGTATGGCTTTCAACAGATTTCTGTGATAGTGGAATTTAGGGTTTCAACGCCCAATCCAGAATGCATTTTTTGGTTTCGATATTGCAGCTTATATAGAATTATCTTCCTACTATCTTAGATATTATTCGATTGGTCAAATTATTAAAGTTTAGGAAATATTGATTTGACTTATTAAAAACTTTCCTTAAGTCAATTGTTTACCATATCAAATAAATCTAATATGTCTCTACGATATTCTTATATTGTGTAATTGATAAATTTTAGGTAAGATCAATTCATATCTTGAAGGAGACTTTACATTAGTAAGGAAAATTATAAAGGGATGAATAAGCTTTGAGAAATATGTTCATGTAGCCGGCGAGCAATGAGTTCTGCCATATTTCATGAGTTCACCCGGTACCATGCATACTGAATGGTCTCTTAGTAAACGGTTCTTCTTTGGCAGCAATTAAAGAAAGACAAATCTAATCTTGAGCGTATACTCCTACTCGAAGATCAAACTACTTGGCATGAGTTAAGATTTGTGAATCTTAATCCAAACGGTGGTTGCAGTCAAATATAATAGTGAAGTGGTGATAAAGTCAAGATCGAGTTTGATTTCACTTCCCCCAATAAGTCAAGAGAAGAAGGAAACAACTGAGTTGTTCTTTAATTTCCTTTTTCATAACTTTGCAAAATTATAAAAACGAGACTATTTTATTTTTGAATATTTGCTAATTTTGCCCGTGATATGGGAGGCCATGGATGTTTTTTCTAGGATTTTACCAATTACATCTGGTATCCATACTTGTTAATTACCGCAGTTGAGTAAATCACGTAGAATACTATAATTTGTCTGCACAATACAATCAAAAATGCCTTAATAAATGCTTGTAGGATATTCTGACTGCGGGGCGTGTAATATCTGAACGCGGTAAATTAAGATAATTTTTAATTAACTAGGGTTAAGTATTTACAAAGTTAATATTAATGTTATTTTCACGACTTGTTAAACACTCTACTACTTAGATTCAACCGAAACAGAATAAGCTTTCTTCTTTCATAATTGGAAAGCAAGAGCTTCTCTAAACCTACAGCCAAGAGATGCTCCCAACAATCTAAATCAGGGTTTCCTTAATTCGTCATCAAAAGTAGTGACACCATTACTTATTGGAATATATTCCTACACCTTGTTTCATTGGTCTTAATATTTTCATACATGCATATATTCATCTTATAGATGCTTTGTCTTTTAATAGAACAACCCCAACCCTCAGTACTACAACATGTAGTTCATCTCATAACCATTTTGTAGACTTCATTTTAACTTAAAGGCATCTCCTGATCAAATAGATGTAACACTCCTAAATTTTATCTATCTTGCTCTAGTCTATAAAAAAGACCTATTCAAGTCATTCCCCAATAATAATCCAACCGAAAATTGCCTTTTGGGACAACGTCATCATATCACTACAAAAAATAACCAACTTCGCGACCCAAAAAAAAAAAATCTTGCAGAAGTTGAGTTGTTGCTAAATTAAGATGTTAATTGCAGGTATTGTAACGCTATATGAGTAACGGAATGTATTCTACCACTTTCGCTTATTCATCACATTAATAAACTCGTAACACTATTTGGTTGACGTAGAATCTACGAAATAGCAACATGTTATTTGCCGCAATAACATCGTCGCAATGCAGATTTGTCGCAAAAAAATTAAAAAGGCGAAAAGTCAATTTGTCGCAATGATTATTCCAATAAAGTTTTTGCGAGAAACATATTTGTTGCGAATATTATTTTAAAGGTATAACTTTTGTTACCTATTCTGTTTTGTGACAACACATGCTCGCAATGATATATTTTTAATAACAAGTCATGTTTATCCCAAATATGATTTACACTGCGTTTGATATTTTGCATGATATATTTTAAGATGTTCAACATTTGTAGTACAATTTGTTATGTAACAAATGATGCTTGTAATTAAATTTATTTCACAATATAGAGAGTTTGTCACGTCATCATTTGTGCAACGTTGTACGATTTTTGCCTAATTTATTTCATGATTATTCATATATGTTATGCATTTTATTTTACAACATATAAAATTATTGCATAAATTATTTTATGTTATTGAATATTTATTTATGTAATAAGTTATGCTTGTAGTTAAATTTATTTCTCGACACAAAGAGCTAATGTGACGTACTTTATTAAAAATGGCTCATCACTTTACAAAAAGAAAGCTTCAAAGTACAATTATCAAAATCTAAATGATTTCAAAATATATTAAAAAAACTCATAGTATTGTCTGTTAGGATATATTTTGTAATTGACGATTCTGTGAACAAAAGGATCAACTTGAACAATTTTAGAAGTTTAAAGACTGAATTGTAAAGTTTCATAGTTGGTAGGTTAGCCTAGGGTTTGGGGTTTTATGTTTGGAACAAGAAGGATTCATGTCGGATTTTCGCTAGCTGCACGTTGGAGTGATGCTCGAGCGAATGAAACA
>CAIGRK010239378.1:0-11049 GCA_903798315.1 Fraxinus greggii | reverse complement strand
CAAAAAGACTCCTCAACTCTCCCCTTCTTTGAAGAAGACATCTAACTAGGGATGAATGAAACGCCTCGACAAGAAGGAAAATTTACTCAAAATTTCAGCGCTCGACTTGAAGAACCGGATGGTCGAAGAAAACGAGTCACCGGATTTATTTGTATTTGTTTTAGTTTTGGAAGGTAACCAAAGTTTGTAAATAATATTTTGGTCTATATTTATTTGGTTGACAATAATACGAGTTTTTATATATTTTGAAATAATTTAGATTTTAATAATTGTACATTGAAGCATTCTTATTATAAAGTCATGAATTGTTAAAGTAGGTTACATTAACTCTTTGTGTTGCGAAATAAGTTTAACTACAAGCATAGCTCTTGTCATATAAATAAAATATCCATTGTCGCAAAATAATTTTCGTAATAATTTTATATATTCTAAAATAAAATACGTGACATATTTAAATAACCATGAAATAAATTAGGCAATAGTTATACATTGTTTCTTAAATGATGACACGACGAACTATTTGTATTGCAAAATTTAATTACAAACATCAGTTATTACATAATAAATTGTACTACAAAGATTGAATATCTTAAAATATATTGTACAACATATCAAATGCATTGTAAATCATATTTCACGACAAATATGACTTGTTATTAAAGATAATCACTACGAACAAGTATTTTTGCAAAATAGAATAGATAAAAAAGTGACTTTTAAAATAATATTCGCAAAAAATATTTTTCTTGCAAAAACTTTATTGGAATAATCGTTACAACAAACTGACTAGTCACCCTTTTAACTTTTTATGACAAATACTTTGTTGCTATTTCGTACTTTCTGTATCAAATAAATAGTGTTACGAGTTTATTAATGCAATGAATAAGCGAAAGTTGTTGCAAAATATATTCTATGATTTATATAGCACGACATTGTGTGCAGCAAACATCCCGTTGTTGCAAAATTATTTTTGCAACAAAATTTCAATTTTTGTTACAACATTTTTTTGTTTCCCGAAATCGGTTATTTTTTGTAGTAATGATACATTTACATTATTTGTTATCACTTTTGCATCATGTGAGTTGGAGGATTTTTGTACATTGATTTTAAAAACATTTGTTTTCAATCAATAAGCAAATTTTCTATATATAGGGGCGCTGTCAAGGAAACAGCTAACCAGCAATGTACAAGAAGTATAATTCTTTATTGAATGCCTAAAAAATCTCCACATCAATTGAAGATAAAAACAATCTTCAGTACATACAAGATATGGTGAAAACGTGTGGTTTAGGAAATGTATTGTATGGCCCAAGCACAACTGGCTGTCTCATTGGTGGGATCTGTTATGAACAATAATGTCAAATGTCATAGTGATAACTTATATGATAGTCATTGAGCCAATAATGTTAAATGTTTTGACTTATAAGATAACATCAGCCTCACAATGGTTCCTCTTATACACTTCTAGAGACAGTAGAAAGTGAAATTTGTGGTTTAGAAAGCGAAATGGGTAGAAATAAGTGATAGATAAGTAGATAGTAATCGCAAGTTTTACGAAATGTGTAGTTAAAATTAAATTTTGATCAACTTAAGTTATAATTTAAGAAAATTCGAAGTAAAATTTTACTATAATTAAAGTCGGAGCTGTAGATTATGGAAGAAGTGGCAATGATCTATAAGAGCACTCGTCTAGACTCAAAAGTAACAGCTAAATTATGGGGTACTTCCATTTTCCAAATGATATAGCTGCTTTTATTGAATTAAGAGATCTTTCTATTTGTTCCCGTCCATTCCACCAGAAATTCAGGAAAAGGCGTATTGCAAAACTGCTTCGATCAAACTTCCCGACCTCAGCCAAGAACAGATTTCGACGTCAACCTCGGTTCCTTTTCGAGACTATTTCTTAATACTTTCAAACACTCTCCTCTTGTTGTGCCCAGTGAATGTTGGAAGCCCTAAATATTTATCGTGGAACTAGATCATTCAATTCTGATGCTCACTATCTTGAATGACTGGACTGAATGATTTTTCTTTTGACCCGATGCCTTTTCATGTACCCTCAAAATGCCACCGCTTCAGTGATTAAATGCCATATTGTCTCGACCTAAATAAGACCAAATTGTCATCGACGAAAAACAAATGGCTGTTAGTATTTCAAGGACCTCTCCGGAAGCATAGGAAATCCACATCTTACCTCTTGTTCCATAACATTTATGAGTGATGAAAACACGTATATTTACACAACAAAAATAAGCCCCCATTAATTCCCCCATTTTCAACTTTTGTCTGCTCCTTGTTTGAATTCATTCAAATTCGTAGGCAATAACAACAATTTGTGTTTGATTACTGTACGGATTCTATAACTTTTGAATTTTTAATTGTTTTATTCACCGTAGCTTAATGAGATAAGAAGAAAAATCTCATTAAAACGAGATCCACACGAGGACTAAAGGCGAGAATTAGATAACTTGTAAAAGACCATGAGCCGGAACCACAACTTTTATGAGTGATCGAAATACTCCTGCCCAAAACAAAAATAATAAATTGACACCTTGACAAAGACCACGGAACCACAATTCTTGAAGCATGCTCGATGACAACAAAAGTAAAACATGCAATAACAATTAAGGCAACCCATTTGCTAGAAAATCCCACTTTTTTTATAACCAGCTTAGGAAGGTCCAGCTCTGTACGATCATAAATGTTGTAGGACTATTACAGTAGGTGTTCTTATCAATTTTTTACTAAAGACGGGAATAAGGTGGACCACTTGCTTCTCATACGATTAATGCTTCAATTATTTGGAGTTGGATTTATAGTATTCTATACATTTTTAACTATTTGTGAAAATTTACGGTGATAAAATGTGGATTTTTAGGCAATGGACCGTAGGCCCCTAGCACAACCGGCTGCAGACAGACTTTCTTCATTCTTAACAGCAATGTTTTCAAAATTGTAATCTTCGTTTCAAAAAATTTTAAATGTTGGTTCTTACAAATTTCTGGATGCAGTAGAATGTGAAAATTCCTAGACAAAACGTATTTATATAAAGTAAAATTTTAAAACAAGATGGAACTTAAACTTAGGGGATTGAACTCGAAAAATATTGCCACTATAACGAAAATGGTCTTTTGCAACATACAAAAAGCAACATTTATTAATTGAGTGTTGCTAAAGGGGTCTATTAGAGGTGAATACTGTTCGATTTAGATGATTTGCAACAAATTTTCAAACCACATTACTTAAAACAATTTGAATTTTTTTTCAAACCAAACCAAATCACTTCAATTTTTAAACAAAACCAATCCAAACCACTTTTTTCTGTTTGGTTCGGATTAAAACCGTGGTTTAACAAAAAATAAATAAATAACATATATCGAATAAGTTAAATCATAAATATTAATTTAAAATTTCATGTTAAAACATAAGTATTACAAACCAAATTTCTATAAATCTAATAATTGCAATGCAACAACATGACAAAAATATTTTAATTTCTTAGTCGATACTAATTAGTCTAACATCTGCAATTGTAACATATGATTCATTCTCACCATAAAAATAAGAATATAATACATGAACTCATTGATTATAATTAAATAATATAAAATAACTAATAAAAGAAAATGAATGGAAAGATCAAATACAATAATATTTTGTAAATCATTCAATATTTCTATTTCATCCAAATATTAACGAATCACGTTAGGTTTCTTCTCACTATACAACTAAATTTTAAAGTGAATTACCGCCTCAACCATATTTTCACTTAACGTAACTCATAAAGGAATTAAGAATTCTACCACTGGTAGGGAATGCATGCATTGAAATAATTGTAAATATTTGATTCATTTGAATAACTAACAAATCTCTAACAATTTTAGGGCGACAATCTTGGACTTATTTGCTTTGAATTTTTACTAAAGTAGTACGTCGAAAGACTCATTGGTCAAATTTTCAAAATGACTATATAATTGGAATGGATAATTGTCTATTTGAATATTGAATTTAATTGGGTTATGTCTAATGTAGATTTATCCTTTTAATTTGGATGCATTTAATTTTAATTGGGTCAGATAAAATCTAAATTAATTTATTTTCAATTTTTAAAACGGTTTGTAAAGATTGAAACTTAAGCCAAACCACTTCGAAGCGATTTGATTCTGTTCAAAATCAAAATATTGGCAGATTCATGAGGATCCAAATCAACGATTTCAAAAAAGTGTTTTGGTTCAATTTTAAGGTTTGACGATTTCGTTGTTTGGTCCTTAGATCTATCACAACGTTCTAATAAATGAATGTTGCCATTAATTAATATAATTGAGATTTGACAACATTTGTAACCGCATGTTGTTAATGTCACATTTTGCACATATATCAAATCATTATTATTATACTATTTAATACCAAGTCATGTTTTATATAAAGTGAACTTTTAAAACAAGACCGAACTTAAAAAAGGGGATTGAACTCAAATAGTAATTCTTGTCTTTGAACCGATATCAAATCATTAATATTATATTATTTAGCCAATGTTTGGTACGCATTAAAATTTTCATTCTCATTTTTCTACTCATTTTCAACCACATTCTTCAATAAATATCAATAACTTTTCCTTCTTTTTCAACCTCAAATTCTCCATCAATCTACTATTTTAAAATACATTCTTCCAAAATAATTTGGCTCAAACACACCCTTAAAAAAGCTTTTTGGTAAAATGAGTTTTGAAATAGTGATTATTTATTTATTTATTTATTTTTAGAATGAGTGACTAAAAAATAGGAAAATTTTTGTTTTCGTGTACAAAATATTTTATTGTGAGAATGCAAGATTGAAATGAGTTTTAGAAAGAAAGAACTTTTGGAGAATGGTAGACAAACATGATATAAGTCATGTTTATATAAAGTAATATTTAAAGACAAGATGGAACTTCAAAAAGGGGATTGAACTCGAATGGTAGAAAAATTCTTTAAGTCCAGATTTAACGGCTGCCTCCCTATATAAAATTTGTGAAAAACCTTGTACTTATAGCATTTCTCCGAATATTATTGCTTGTCATTGAAACCATATCAAATCTTATATTATTTAAAACCAAGTCACGTTGATATAAAGTCAAATCTTAAGATATGATGGAACTTCAAAAAGGGAATTGAGCTCGGATAATATTGCTCGTCTTTGAACCTTATCAAATTATCAATATTATACTTTTAAAGACTAAGCCTCTGTTCGCTAGGAATTAAAATCTAAATTTTAATTTAAATCAATGTCAATAATTAATTTTAATCGTATATTTCACGGAACTCACAATTTTTCAACCACATATTTCGTTAACTTTTATCAAAATCTATTACAATTCTGATTTTAATCCCCATCAAACAGGAATTGAGTATCAAAATGTCTAATGGAAAATTCTTGTTTTTCGCTTTTGAATATATAATAAATTATCAATGAAATTGATCTCATTGGAGTACCGACAAAATCGCAATAGCAATGCAATCGATCCAAGAGTACTCGATCTAGACTCAAAGTAAATATTAACAAAATTAATTTATGAACCACTTCATTTCCCGAGCAAGGCATGAAGCACAAGTGCCACAAATAATGGTACATTATCCAAAGAGACTAGATCACCAAGGGATAGAGGACACACAACATTCTATGAACTACTAAGAAAGCATCACATTCTGAGCAAAGATTAGTTCCTTTCTCATAGCGACATCTCGCACGGTCCATTACCATTTGTGTCTGAATTTTTATATTTTCTGGTACGGTAACACCGGGATGCTTTGTTCATTTCTAAAGAAATTGTCCGGATCCACCTTTGTCTTAATCTTTACCAATCTATGGAAATTTTCCTTGAAATACTTAATTCCATAAACTGTTCCTTCTAAGTAACTGTTTTTCCCATTGTGGGTAATCCCCAAATCAAGATCCCTGTAATTGAGAAATGATCCCCTTGGCGACTTGGAGACGAAAGGAGTCATATAAGCATATAGTTTTCTTGTCAAATAAATGTATTTTTCTTCAGCTTCAATGCCGTTTTCTTCCCAGTTTGTTGCATACTGAAGCTTGAATAAATTTCCAGCTCTGTGTGGAAAAGGTTTTTCTGATGGTGGAATCTGAGCCATTCGACCTCCAAGGGGATTGAACGTAAGCATTACACTTTCCACTTCTATCATCTTCTTGAATATGAACTCCAAACCCTGTTTTGAAATAGGGTTTGTTATGTAATCGGATTTCCTCTTCAGGTGGGTTAGAACTTGAGGAACCCTACTGAGAAGAACGTTAACCGGAGTTCCGGCGGAAAAGTTCGTCCAGAAAACGACAGATTCAGCCCAACTCATTTCAATACAGTCGGATTGTTCCAATTCCAGTTCTGGAAAAGTTTCATTCATGACAGAGAGAAGTTTTTTGGAATCTCCAAGGAACAAGGTCCAGAATGTTGCTCTATTGGTTTTTTCTCTAGTTCGGACACAACCGTTCACGACATCAAGTGACATTCTGATGAAGAGTTCTTCGGGCAACTTGTGTGCAACTTCTTGGTAACGGTAAACGATGTTAGTTAAGTTTTCCTCGTAAGTTCTTGTGACTCGGAAAACAGCAACCGTAGTGGGGACTCGAACGAGCTTGATTTTGTATGCTAGAACAACTCCAAAGCTGGATCCACCACCTCCAGTTATTGCCCAGAACAAATCTTCTCCCATTGATGCACGGTCAAGAATCCGGCCATTAACGTCAATTATTTGTGCATCAATAATGTTGTCAATGGAGAGGCCGTATTTTCTCATCAGGTTACCATATCCGCCCCCACCGAAATGGCCACCAACGCCAACTGTCGGGCAAACTCCGGCGGGGAAGCCATGAACATTACTTTTCTCTGCTATTCTGTAGAAAACTTCACCGAGAGTTGCTCCAGTTTGAACCCATGCAGTTTCATTTTCTATGTTGACATTGATGGACCGAAAGTTGAACATATCAAGAATGAAAAAAGGAACATCTGAAACATATGAGACACCTTCATAATCATGGCCTCCACTGCGGATTTTCATTTGCAGGCCATGAATTTTTGCGCTAACAATGGCTGCTTGGATGTGAGAAACATGCGATGCAGTTAGAATCACTTGTGGTTTAGGGGTTGTAGACTCATTGAAACGCAAGTTTCGTATGTGAGATTGCAATACATAAGAGTATGAAGAATTTTCAGGAGTATACAATACTGCAGAAATTGGAATAGAGGGTTCCGAATGGCTCTCAAGGCATTCAAGAAAACCCTCAAGAGATGATGAATTATTTGCAGTGGCCCGTACAACAGAACCCATTTTTTTATCTTAAGTGTTTTATTCGGGCGAAGGGAAATGTTTTATGGGAAGAATATATATAGAGAAAAAAATGATCAGCCATTTCAATTTAAATAATGCTATTGTATCACTTGTGTTGATCATCATATTTAGATTATATTAAGCGCTCGTTTGATATGAATTTTGAAAAGTAAAATGGAGTTTTGGAGATTGAAAAGATGCTTTTGAACCTTTGTCTAATTTTATAAATGTGATTTTTCTATTTAAAATTAAGAGCTTTTACAAGAGCTGGTCTAATGTGACTTCATCTAAAAATACTTTTAAAATAGTAAGCTCTTTTAAAGTTTAATTCCCGAACAAAATGAAGGTAGTTTCCTCAAAAAACTCTTCTATATGAAGAAAAAAAGTCATGCTAATCGAATTCTAAGTCCATGGTTCAGTTAAATAATTGGATTAAAAAGTAAATCAAAATTAACAATAAGTTTTAACTACAAATTTCATTTCATGGTATCCTCAACTTTTCAATCACACTTCTATTACTTTTTATCAAAATATGCTGAAAATCTAATTTTTTTTCCAAATCAAGATGAGTTCAATATTATGAATTTTATTTCTCTTGGATCACTATATTGTCATATACGATGAGAACGTAACAAATAGCATTATTATTTTAATTTAAAAAACAAATAAATCAATTAAATTTAAGTAGATAATGCAATGGTTCTACAATTTTACCATGTAAAATTCAATTCCAAATGAAGGTTCATACATTAACTCATGTTTGGAAGTGCTCAAACTAAAATTAAGATTATAAACTGTGAGTCATATAAAATATGTGAATAATAATAAATGGGTAATAGTGAGTTTTACAAAATATTGGAACAAAAAGTAAGTTTAATAAACTTAAATTATAATTTAAGATTAGACAAGGAAGCAGTTAATTATCATTAACATTTTTATACAATTAAAATAAGGATACAAGTAAAACTATCAAGAAGCTGAGGGACTTGTGTGCAATATATAAATATGCACTTAAAATGTTACGAAAATTGTGCACTCTTAGACATAGTCAAAGTCAACAGTTAATTTTAACAATATATTTCATGTGATTCACAACATTTCAATAATATATTTTATCAATTTTTATCAAAATCTATTAAAAATCTTTTATCTCAACACAATATGTTTACTAGGGTAAGAGAGTTTCTGTGGACAGCATTGTTTTGATGATGACACACCAACAGAGAGGGACCCAATGAATTCAGCATGACATAGAAAGTAGAGGAGAGAAACCGACAGCGAGGGAGCCAAATAATTTTGTGGGATAGAGAGCGCGTTCGTTTATGTGCTAAGAGGATAGCAAACAATTGAGACCATGGACAACTGTTTGGACGCAGAAAAAGATTCTAGGGTTTAGAAAGTGAAATTTGAAGAGAGAGAAACTGTAACGATTGCTCAAACAATTTCCTCATTACATATTGTTCACTTTAGGAGAGCTTTTGTGCTCTTATCCCTCATGAATTTTTATTGTGTACTCGAAGATTAAAACTCAACACTTTATCTTATTTGAAATTTAAGTTGAATTTTGGTGACAATTGAAAAATTGACACTATGCCCCTGTTTGACACTCATTTTAATCTCATTCTCATTTTATTTTTTTCTTTATTTCAATCACACATTCTCCAAATAAAATAATATTACACACCAATCTAAAACTTTTCATCACTTTTTCATAACACATTCTCCTATCAATCACTATTCCAAAAATTTTATTCACATTTTAATGAGATTCAAACACACGCTATGTATGATAACGACTTGAACATAGAGATCAGGTCATTATGCGTACATGCAATACACTATGAACGTTTTAATTGTGTGCGGAATAGTTAAGAGTAAGAAAAGTTATGTAGTTGACGTTTTGATTAACAAAGTGATTTTCCTTGTCGTGTATCATCAACAAACCATGTTTACGCCCTATTCGATACAGATTAAAAGTCAATTAAAATTGAAAATATGACCGTTATGGATTCTCCGCATCTCATAAAAGTCAACAATAACAGCTAATTTTTCGATTTTAATCCCTACCGAACACGCCCTTAATTGGTATTTTCTCTTTTTGTGCTCATTTTGGGATTTCTTTTTCGCTGCGCGTTTGAACCATTTTTTCATATTCTATTTGTGTTCGATTATATAGTTTGTAATATTATATCTCTGCCCTAAACCATCCAATATTATATTCTCATCCTAGGGTGAAATCTGTAATCATTGTTGCTCAAGTTTGTGTCATTTACTTGGAAACTAGAAGAAATTATGTTGCTTCTTCTGGTTGATTTTCTTTTGTTTTTTGTTTTTTTTCACCTCTTTCTTGAAAAGGTTTATTTATAGTTCTGATATTATTCTAAATAGTACTTTGATGATCAATCTTCATTTTCTTATTAATTTAGCTAGCTCCAAAGATGGATTTCATCTAAAAACTTCTTTAGTACGTTTCGTCTTCTTGCACATTAAGAGAGTGTTTGGTGGAGATTAAAATTAGATTTTTAGTAGATTGTGATAAAAATTTTTGAAATGTGTTGTTGAAAAGTTGTGGGACCCATGTAAGATATGGTTAATATTGATTGTTTGACTTTAACTGGAATTAAAATCAGATTTTAATTCGGACCAAACATGGGCTAAGCATTATCTAATCTTCATTTTCTCAATACTTTAGCTAGCTCAAAAGATGCGATTCATCCAAAAACATCTTTAAAATGTCAGGTGTTCTTGTACATTATGCATTATTCAAGAAATATATTCGAAGTAAAAAACAAAAGAAAAAAATAAACTCATCTTCTCCTTTATCGAGACGGTAAAATAGGTTAATTATTGCTATGCTTTGCGTAATTTCTATAAATGTTTAGCATTTTTAGAGCATGTTTTTAAGTTCACATTTTCCATAGAGATATAAGAAGATCGCATGAGAGAAGATATTTAATTGTCATCGAGAGTGGCTATTAATTAATTTAGGAATAATGATCAACAAGAATGTACACATTTATCTTGCTATTGAATTGCATTAAAAAATATTGTTAGGTTTTTAGTATTGGCAATTCTGTGGACAAAATTTCTAATTTGTAACGTGTTGTAAAAGTTAAAGACCTATGGTGCAATTTGTATAAATTGGGTTATGAGATCTAGGGTTCGAACATGAAAAGAGGAGAAACACAGCGTCGTATTTTCGCTAGCCTATTGCCTGGACACTACTCGAGCGACAAAAACAGAATGTCTGTCGCCCGCCTGTCGCTCGCCCGTCGCTAGTTTCTTGCTAGAGCGACAAGTCGATCCGAAAAATCCTAATTGCTGTTTTGAAGTATTTTTTCCAGCTCATTCAACCTAATTACCATCTCCTATAAATACGTAAAACTATACACGAATTGTTGGATGGTTTATTATTATTCTTTTTATTCTTGAGATCATTCAACCACATTTTGGGAAAATATCGAATTGAATAATCCAAAACATTTACTTCCTAAACATCCTTAGGAAGGTACTTTCTCAATTGGACTTCAAAAATTTCTGGAGGTTGAAAAAGGTTGGACTACAAGCGAGGAAGAGCACAAGACCTTGGAGCTGGTTCTTGGAATTCCACTTGGAAGAGACAATAGAAGAAGATCAGGAAGCTAGAAGGAGACAGCAGATCAGGAGGCTACAGAAGGTAGAACGGGAAGTCTAGCAGGGTAGCTAGATAGTGTCTACGGTAGCAGATCGT
>CAIGRK010239370.1:0-10615 GCA_903798315.1 Fraxinus greggii | reverse complement strand
TTTTTTGACATCATACTTTATCAACAACTCTACTAGGGTTTGGACTTTCTCTACATGTTCTCTATAAATATTATGCTCATGTGTACAATTTTATAATGTGAGAAAAGTGATTACTAGCTTTTAGGATCATTGTAATACTTCACCATCTTCATTATTTGTGGTGCAATAAAATCTCATAATTCCTCTGCCATTTTTCTTGTCTAATTTTATTATTTTACTTATGATCAAATACTTTATTATTATATCATATGATTTCAACATCTCAATCCGGTAGTTAGTTTCATATCAAGTGGTATCGAACGATACTTGATCCTTGAGTTCTCAACAATTAGTATCAGAGATTTTGGGTATAATTAACACAACAAGTTGTATTAGAGCCTAAATTCAGAAGTTCCGCAAGAGCGCAGGGTTTGATTTGTTCGAGGTTTTTGTTCGTGATAGCTTCCATGAAGTATGACATTCCGCTTTTGGATCGGAGCATTAGATTTTTGCTATGGTAGGTTAAAATGCGTGTAGTACTCACACAACAAGATCCAGATGATGTGTTGCTGAGAATTGACAAAATGTTCGTAACTTTGACCGCGGAGGAGAAATTACGAAAGGATAAGAAGACAATTTCTCCTATTCATCTTTATCTATCGAATACCATTCTTCAAGACATTTTAAAGGAGAGTTCAATGGCTGCTTTATGATTGAGTTGGAGCAATTATGTATGACTAAAAGTCTGACAAGTAAGTTGCATCTCAAGCAGCTTTTATACTCTTATCGAATGGCAGAATGAGGATCATTGAAAATCACCTGGCTGTATTTAAAGAAATAGTCACTGATTTGGAAACTTTGGAAGTAAAGAATGGTTAAGAAGATTTGGCCTTGATCCTATTGTGTTCGTTGCCCGCTTCGTTTTCTTCATTTAGAGACACGATCTTGTATAGTCGTGATACTTTTACCATAGAAGAGGTATATGATGCTTTGTTTTCAAAAGAAAAGATGAAGCATCTGGTTTCTAAAGCTAGAGATGGAGAATGCATGGTTGCTCATGATGGTTCTGGAAGGAGCATATCGAACTCTAAGTTCAGTATCAGATTTGTAACTACTGCAAGAAAAGGGGGCACATAAAGAATGATTACTACAAATTGCATAATAAGAAAGGTTGGCTGCAATCAAAGACTTCATGTGATGTGATCCATGATATAAGAGTAAGTCCGAGCAAGGATCTATTGATCGTTAAAGGAGGACCGATGACTAGGTCATAAGCGAAGCGAGTCAATGAAGCTATATGATTGCTAGCTCAAGCTACGATAGATGAAATGTCGATCATAATAAGTAAGGGACCAAGTTTCATGTTCTGCTCGGAAGAAGAAACCAAATGGATTAACTTGGTTCAAGCAACGGACGAAGAAGCTGTTCTGAAAAGCTATACCGAAACCAAAGGAGAGCTTTTCAGTTGATCTATGTGACCACATAGAGTTACACTATGCGGTAGCATAGTTCATTTCGGGCGCGAATTTTTCCAATTTTTGTGTAATCTTCTATTTAGGTTAAAACTCTCGTATGGTATGTTTTTGATATCTTTGAGACTTTATTTACATTTTTAGCTAGGTTTATGGGTTTCCTATAATTAGAACTCATTATATTCATTATAAACACACAATTTGGGAGATATTATTGCGAGCCAAATTTGCTTTCTTCTCGTTCTTCATTAAATTAATTTTGAACTTACTAAGAAATAGATTCTTGTGACATTCTACAAATTCAAGTAAGATTCATAAGTTTTATGATCGCGGGGTCAAGATATTGTTATCAGTTGTGATGGTTCTTGGTTCAATAATTTATTGGATCGAGCTTAACAAATGTTGATTCTTGGCTTTCTTGGGTTGTTCTAATTTGTCATGATTTGTGTAGCTATTATTGCTACATGGGTCCGCATCAGTTGGTATCATAGTACGGCTCCAAAAATTAATGTTACGTCCTCGTTATTTTCCTTCTTGTTTGGGTCTTTTGTTTTTTTTTTTTTTTTCCATTCTTCATATTCAACACGTTCTTCATTTGATTTGAGTCTCCAATCCATAAAATACCAAAAGCAATTCAAAACTTGTTTGTGTGCTAATCTAGCATCCAAATCAGTTTTTGTTTCTTTTGGTGGTATCTAGTTGAATTTTAGAGCAAAAAACAAAAATTCAAAAAATTGCCAGCAACACCCAATTTCATTTTGCCTGAGTAAAAAAAAATAAAATTAAGTGTGTCCAGTTTACTTTCTTGAATTCATCCTTAGATTTACATTCGATTCCAAATTCCTACCTTCTTGAGTCATTCTAAATCACTTTCCTTACTCAATTATTTGTTTAAATTCCATAAGGGTTAAATTTTGATTGAAATCGAATTAATTCTTTGAAGTACTTGCAAGAAAGCATTGAGTGAAAAAAGTAGAGTGGTGAGACTAATAGAGGGAAAAAGCTAATTGAGTGATACATGAGTATACACATGTAGGACAAATATTAAACTAGATTTAAGATGTCTAACAGGGATGATTCTACTTCAAACGGGAAGGGTAATAAAGTCAGCATGTCGATGAGGTGATACAACAGTTCGAAAGATTGTTGGATAGGCAAGATACTTTGCTTGCTACCTTACATAGGGATCAATCTAGAGAAATTCCTAACGCCAAGAGGCAAGGAAGGCAGGAGCATAGAACAAATTATGCTGGTGAATGAGAATCAGATAATGTTATTAATGAGGATGCATTGATGGATGTCGTGTTAGGAAGAATAATGGATGAAGGAGTTAGGCACGAACGAAGAGGTAGAGATCTTGTTGGAGATGGTATTGATAGAAGTATGAGCAATATCAAAAATGACAATTCCATCATTCAAAGGAATGAGTGATCTGGAGACATATTGGAGTGGGAAAAGAAAGTAGAGTTGATATTTGATTGCTACAAATACTCAGAGGAAAAGGAGTTAAAGATTACGGTACTTGAATTTACAGATTATACTAACATTTGGTGGGAACAAGTAAAAACTTCTAGGAGGCGAAACCGTGAGAGGCTTGTTAATACATAGGAAGAATTGAAGGCTATCATGAGGAAGAAGCTAATTCATAATCATTATTATCAAGAGTTTCATCAAAAATTGTAAAACCTCCACCAAGGTTCTAGGAGCGTTGAGGATTATCACAAGGGGATGGTGATTGCGATTATTAGAGCAAATATTGAGGCGGATAGAGAGGCCACCATGGCCCAGTTTTTGGATGATTTGAATAGGGATATAGCTAATGTGGTAGAGTTGCAACATTATCTAGAAGACATGCTACATGTAGCTATGAAGGTGGAAAGATAATTGAAGTGGAAAGGGACAACCAGCTATACATCGGGTTCTTCGGGATCTAACACTTCTTAGAAATCGAAGTGGGATAACAATAAAGGTGATGGGGCTATTTCAAATAGTAGGACTGAGCTACCGAAGGGAAAAGAGGAAGTTTCTCGCAAAACTATACCCAACGTGGATTCCCAACCATCTCGGAATCGAGATATTAATTGCTTTAGGTGCTTGGGGTCGGGATACATTGCTTCTCAATGTCAAAAGAAGAGGGCGATGATCTTGTGCGATAATGGAGAAGTGGTGAGTGATAGTAAGGGTAAATATGATGACATGCAGAAATTGGAAGATGCTAGCAATGGTGATGAAGTGGAGCATGCAGTTGGAAAGCTATTGGTCACACGATGAGCTCTTAGCGCTCAAATCAAAGTGGATGACTTGGAGCAACAAAGGAAGATAATATTTTATACAAGATGACACGTTAACAGCAAGGTATGTAGTATGATTATTGATAGGGATAGTTGTACCAATGTGGCTANCTTGTGCGATAATGGAGAAGTGGTGAGTGATAGTAAGGGTAAATATGATGACATGCAGAAATTGGAAGATGCTAGCAATGGTGATGAAGTGGAGCATGCAGTTGGAAAGCTATTGGTCACACGATGAGCTCTTAGCGCTCAAATCAAAGTGGATGACTTGGAGCAACAAAGGAAGATAATATTTTATACAAGATGACACGTTAACAGCAAGGTATGTAGTATGATTATTGATAGGGATAGTTCTACCAATGTGGCTAGCACAACACTTGTTGAAAAATTGGGATTAACTATACTAAAACATTCTAGGCCTTACAAATTGCAATGGTTGAATGAATGTGGAGAGGTTAAGGTGAATAGGAGAGTGTTGGTGAGTTTTTCAATTGAGAAATGTCATGACGAAGCGATGTGTGATGTAGTTTCTATGCATATTGGGCATATTTTGTTAGAGAGGCCATGGCGATATGATAGGAAGGTGATTTATGACAGGTACAAAAATAGTATAGTTTTACTAAGGATGGGATTGACACCACAACAAGTGTGTGAAGATCAAATGAAGCTGAAAAGTGAGGAATAAAAAATATTGAGAGAAAAAGGGAGTGAACAAGGGAGCAAAGAGAAAATGGTGAGGTGGCTAAAAGTGATAAAAAGAGTAGAGCCACATGAGAGAAAAGAAAAAGAGTCTTGTGAGATGAGAGAAAAGTTGAAAGTAAATTTCTTTGCAAAAGTGAGTGAGTTGAAGAAGGCAATAGTTGAGAACCGACCTATGGTATTGATATTTTATAAGGAGTCATTCCTCGATCTTGAAGAATCTAACACACCCCTCCCAAGTTTGGCTACTTCTTTGTTGTAGGAATTCGAAGACGTGCTCCCAGAGGACATGCCTAGTGGGCTACCACTCATTCGAGGCATTGAACATGGAATTGATTTCGTACCTAGACCTGTCGTTCCAAACAAGCCAACTTATCGGAGTAATCCCCAGGAGACTAAGGAACTTCAAAGGCAAGTGGAAGATTTGATGAGCAAATGGTATATTAGGAGAGTATAAGTCCATGCGTCGTGCCAGTGTTACTGTGCCAAAGAAAGATGGAACTTGGAGGATGTGTGTCGACTACAGAGTCATCAACAATATAACGGTAAAGTATCATCATCCTATTTTTAGGTTAGATGATATGTTAGACGATTTACATGAATCATAAATATTTAGTAAAATTGATCTTAAAAGTGGTTATCATCAGATTAGGACGAGGGAAGGAGATGAATGGAAAATCTTTTTTAAAACTAAATATGGGTTGTATGACTGGTTAGTCATGACATTTGGCCTTATTAATATACCTAGCACATTTATGAGGTTAATGAATCATGTTTTACGTACATTTATAGGTAAATTCGTGGTAGTTTACTTTGATGACATATTGGTATATAGTAAGGATTTAAATGAAAATATAGGGCATTTAAGATGTGTGCTTGTAGTTGATAGCCCAAGAATAGCTAACGAAGAAGTGGTGAATTAGTTTCTAAAACTTTTTCAAAAAATTAACTTAAAATCAAACACGTGATAACTAGATAGATTAATTCAAATAACAAGCACGAATATGAAAGCAATAAGTAAAGAGGAATAGAGAGTGCAAACGATATAGTTATGGAGGTTGATCCAATGCAATGATCTACGTCCTCTATTACTAAGCTCTCCAGCACGAGTAATGCCAATTTCACTATGTTGATTGACTTGTGGTGCAATTCAACCCTTTACAAAGCTTTCGGTGACTTACAAGCAAGGAACACCGATCATTTTACAAAGTTGAGCTTTACGGGAATCTCAACGCGACTCACAAGTTTGAAGAGAATTAAATTTACAAATTGAAACTTCCTTCTTAATAAATGATATGATCACAATTACGTTCTAAGAGAGAAATAGGCTAACACTTTAATAGATAGTAATGAGTGAAGCTCAAGTGTTAGCTATGAAAAACTTGTATGAGTAGAATGCTTTTCAAGAGTTAATTTGATCAAAAGTTTTTCAACAACCAAATGATTTGATAATAAATGATATGAGAAATCAATGCAATTTTTTGCTTAAAAGAATCTCACTTGAATGTTGTTAAGTTGTTTTAATAAATGGCAAGTGAGTAGGTATTTATAGCAGTTGAAAACGTGAAATTTTCTATCAAACCGGACGACTAAAAATAGCCGTTGCAAGTCAGAGTTAGAACGGTCGAAATTTTGACCGTTGGAGCCGAACCAGACGTCCGGATGGCCAGAAAATTTCTTGGCCTCTTTTTTTTTTTTTTTTTGTTTTAACTGCAACAAATAGGTTTTTTGCGTGACATTTTTACTAGATATTTCAAGATAAGTGATGTCTAATATAATTTAAAGTTAAGTTGAAAATCTTACCTTTGGAAAATGATTCTTATGTAAACATTTAATGAGGTCAGTTCATCACTTAAGCTTTTCAATTAATTATTGCTAGGAAATAAAGTATTTTACCTTTACAATTGAGTTCAAACATATAGTTCTAATGTTCTCAATTGATTTTGCGCGAGTGCATGATTTGTTGCTCGATTTTGAATTTGACACAAGTGCTCGATTTGTCTCTGATTGTTTTGGTACGAGTGTTCGATTAAGAATGCTCGATTTCCATACTTGATTTCCACCTTGATCTTTGGTAATAATTATTTTGACTTCAATTTGATCAAGCTCGCAACATGTAAAAAAATGAAGACTCGATGATTCAGATAAAAATACTTTGTTTATTATAATCAAAATATGAGATAAACCATAGATCAACAGTAATTTTACGGCAAGAACAACTTATGCTAATTTTAAAAAGTGCACATTTTGCATGAAAAAGGTTGTTTTCCTTGGTTATGTCGTTAGTGCTAAGGGTATTGAAGTGGATGAGGAGAAAATAAAAGCCATCAATGAGTGGCCAACACTTACAAGCATAACTGAAGTAAAAAACTTCCATAGGTTAGCTAATTTCTATAGGCATTTTATAAAAAAATTTAGCACACTTGCTACACCACCCACGAAAATTATAAAGAAGAGTGTAGGATTTCATTGGGGCGTTGAACACGAACATGCTTTTAATACTATTAAAGATAGGTTATGTACCGCACTAGTTTTATCATTACCTAACTTTAACAATACTTTTGAGATTAAATGCGATGCCTTAGGAATAGGTATTGAAGCTGTCTTAATGCGAAAATGAAGATCAATAGCTTCTTTAGTGAAAAGCTAATTGGGGCATATCTCAATTATCCTACATATGACAAGGTGTTGTATGCATTTGTTCGAACCTTGGAGACATGGCAACACTACTTGTGGTAAAAAAACGTTTGTGAGTCACACCGACCATGAGTCCTTGAAGTACTTAAGGGGTCAGACAAGCTAAACAAAAGACATGCAAGGTGGATGGAGTTCGTCGAGACATTTTCATATGTTATTTGGTATAAACAAGGTAAAGAAAATGTGGTAGCGGATGCATTGTCAAGGAGGTATATACTTCTAACGTCTTTAGGTGCTAAACTACTAGGATTTGAATATATTAAGGACGTGTATGTTAATGATCTAGATTTTTCTAATATATATAAATCATGTGATAAGGGTGCTATAGATAGATTCTTTAGGCATGAGGGTATTTATTTATGGAAAATAAGCTATGCGTTCTTAAATGTTCAATGAGAGAATTATTAGTATGTGAAACACATAGTGGTGGTCTAATGGGTCATTTTGGGGTAAAGAAGACTTTAGAGATGTTACGTGAACATTTTTATTGGTCTAAGATGAAGATTGACGTTGATCGGGTTTGTAGCGGATGCACCACTTGTAAAAAGGCAAAATCTAAGGTTTTAACGCAGGATTTATATACACCATTACCTGTTCCTAGTGAACCTTCGGTTGATATGTCTATGGATTTTGTATTGGGTTTATCTAGGACTAAGAAAGGAATGAATACTATAGTTATGGTGGTTGATAGATTTAATAAGATAGCACATTTCATTCCATGTCATAAAATCGATGATGTCACCAATATAGCAGATTTATTCTTTAAGGAAGTAGTGCGCTTACATGGGATTTCTATAAGTATTGTATCCGATAGAGACTTTAAATTTCTTAGTCATTATTGGAGAATTTTGTGGAATAAGTTAGAAACCAAGCTATTGTTTCCTACTACTTGTCACCCACAAACGGATTGGAAAACTGAGGTACTTAATAGGACTATGATACAATTATTGCAGGCTATAGTTCATAAGAATTTAAAGAGTTGGGAGGATTGCTTGCCATTTACAGAATTTACATATAATAGAGCTATGAATTCTACTTCTTCTTACTTGCCTTTTGAAATTGTATATGGTTTTATTCCACTAACACATTTGAATTTAATTCATCTACCTGTGAATGAAAGTGGTAGTTTAGTTGGAAAGAAAAAAGCCGACTTGGTGAAATCACTCCATGAAAAGGTAAGATTGCAAATTGAGGAAAAAAAATGAGCAATATGCCTCTCAAGCAAACAAAGGATGAAAGTGCATTACATTTGAACTCGGTAATTGTGTTTGGCTGCACCTGAGGAAAGAACGTTTTCCAGAACAACGAAAGTTGAAGTTGTAGCCACGGGGAAATGGTCCATTCCAAATCTTTGAAAAGATCAATAACAATGCCTACAAATTAGATCTTACGGGTGAGTATAATGTTTCGGCTACCTTTAATGTTTCTGATATTTCTCTCTTCGATGCAGGTGCAGATTCAAGGATGAATCTTTTCGAAGATGGAGGCGATGAAGTTACTGTAACAATTGTAGATCTTTGCCTAGGATGTCAAAATGACCAGCTTGATCTCTCCAAGGAAGCCTTCTCCAGCATGGCTAACCCGGATGACGGAAAATCTTAATTGATTATAATCAGTATGGAAATATTCTACTTTTATATATATATTTTTACATATATGTATATATATTATGAACTAAATCACCCTATCTAATCGTTTAAAAGAGTGGAGATACATTTATTTAAGCCCATGTTCAACAACCATTAAAACGGAACTCCTTTTTTGTCAAACTCATTTTTAACCACACGTTCTCACAATAAAATCAATAAAATACTTTGTGCGTCAATCTAAATTTTTTTTCATACTTTCGAATCACATATTTTCCAAAAAATTACTAGTCAAAAACTCATTTTTCCCAAAAAAAATTCATTTTAATTGTTGTCAAACAGTGCCCAAATTTAGCCATTCGACTTACTGGTTTTTTATGCCAAATATATTTTTTTCATGATGTTTTAATGACTTTGATACCATGTTAAACTACTGAATTTAAAAGTTTAAGTTGTTAAATATTGTAGTGCTAACATATGTATTTTTCTTGTTTTCCTTGTGATTTTCAAGGTTTGAGACAACTTTGGAAAAGCAAAAAGTGCAACATATCAAGAATAAGCTTTTAGCTGATTATATGGACAACATAACAAGCCATATTAGTTTAATAAGCATCAGCTAAATATCTGTTCTTAAAATTTCACTAATGCAAGTTGGAAGATGCTGTGTGAATTTGAAGATATCTTGTGATAAGTTCTATATACAAATAAAAGTTTGAACACCGCCGGAAACTTAAAATATCTCAACCCTAAATCTTCTATATCGATTGTCGATTATAAGCTAAACCCTCAATTCCCTTTATTCATTTTCTAATATATTTAAATTAATTTCTAAAAAATATAAGCAGAGTTACTATACATGTATATATATTAAAAAACTAATACCATAATCTAACTACAGTCTATGTTTTTTCGCTGGACACGATCTTGTAGTATCCAAATGGGACACTCTTAGAGTCATTCGTACTCTAATTCTCTGATTTTTGTCTAAGTGCTAATGCATATATTTATTTTGACATGGTAAGTTCACTTGATGATGTAAATTGTGGATCAAACTTTAGTGTTGGCAATTTTGTCCATAGAATGACTAATTTGTAACGTGTTGTAAAAGTCAAGGACCTAAGGTGCAATTTGTACGAGTTGGGTTATGAGTTCTAGGGTTTGAGCATGAAAAGAGGAGAAACATGACGCCGTATTTTCGCTAGCTTCTCACCTAGTTGGCGTTCGAGCGACAAAAATGGAAACATTGTCGTCCGTCAGTCGCCGAGCTCTCGCTCGAGAGACAATGTGTCACTCACCTGTCGCCAGCTTATCGCTCCAACGACATGTCGATCTGAAAAATCCTGATTCACTATTTTGAAGTATTTTTCTGGTCCATTCAACCTAATTATCCTCTCCTATAAATACTCAAGCCTATATACAAAAATAGATGTGGTTGTTCATTGTGTCTCTTCTCTGTAACACATCCATATTATTCTTTGAATATTCAAGAGCTTGTTCATGTATTGATACAACCACATATTGGGGGGGAACATCGAATCCGTTGAATCCAAAACACCTACTTCTTAAACACAGTTCAAATGTTGCTGGAGGTTGAGATATGTTGGACTACAAGTGCAGGAAAAACGCAATAACGGAGAGTTCTTGGAATTCCACTTGAACGAGACAATTGCAGAAGATCGGGAGCTGGTGGGTTCAGCTGATCATAGAGGTTACAGTAATTAGATCGGGAAGTCTAGTGGAGTTGGTTAGGCAGCATCTTATTTTGAATCTGTATTGTCTATAATTGAGGTAACTGGCTTGATCCCGAAGTTTTTATCCAGTTGGATTTCTCCGTCATCAATATTGGTGATATTTATTGCTTTCTTATTACAAATTGTGGCAATTCAATTTA
>CAIGRK010239262.1:0-10665 GCA_903798315.1 Fraxinus greggii | reverse complement strand
AAACTGAAATTCCATTTTCCCACCCAAAAAGGTGGGAAAATGATTCCACCAAATCAAGTCATTGGTGCATGTGTGAGGCATAAATGGAAAATACTTTCCATGGCAAAACTTTGCCATCAAACAACCAAATTCATTCCATTTTCCGTGGAAAACATAGGAAATCAAACAGGCCCTAAGTAATGTTCTTACACCATAAGCTTGAAGAAACAACTGAACAAAATTATGAATTAAAGTATATAATATGGTACATGACAATAATGCATATCAAATGTCTTTAAATATTTTAGTCGGTCATTGGTAATAGAGAGGAATGCTCGATAAAAATCTCTTAACAAAAGGGATTTTTTTCTAGCCATAGAAACTTTCTAATTACTCTACACAGAACATTCACTCCTAAAAAAAAAAACTCAAAAAAGATTAAAAAAAAAAAAAATCAGAAGTCAAGTATCAAAAGAGTAGTCCAACAAATTAAAGTGGATGAAATTCTTCTTTATTGAAAAATGTAACGGTGAAAATCGGTTGTGCACTTCTCTCTACGATTTTGATAATTATAATTCTTCAAATGTAACCAAATCGAATTTCAAGCTGATTCCCGATTTTTAGATCACATGGGCCAATCTATTCTAATTCTAAAAAGTTACCAAATAAATTAGAGGTCGGTCCCCCCAGTACAACCAAGTCTACATGCCAAAGACATAAAAATGATATCAACATTAATCCATCGCTCTTTTCCATGTTAGCCTTGATATCTGGAAAGAGAGAATAATTTCGAAATATTAATAAAATGCAAAACGTTATCCTTCAATGTCCACAAATAAGAGTATCATATGTGAGTAACAAAAGAAAATGATGAAGGACCCGGACATCTTTTTCATAAAGTAAATTGTATATCACTAAGAAATAAAAAGAATATGAAATTTTATCCAAAAATGTGCCTCAAATATACTCTTAAAGTCCTAAATTGTCCTCTTGATTTTAAACACGAGGAATAATGGCAATCCTTTATCCAGATTCCCCATTTATACCCGAAACTATTTCTCTCATAGAACAAAATCTAAGCAGGAATGGAAAAAATAAGAGGGTGAAGAAGTAGAACAGGAGAGAAGGCTACAAGAAAACACCAAGAAAATTCACAACACTTACATCGACATAAAACAATTTCTTCAGTCCAAATCCAAGCCTTCAAGTAAATCAGTTTCTCCAACAACAAATCTCAAGAAAAATAGTACGTTCTACTTTCTGCATTTTTCCCATATCACCAAGTAAAATTTTGTATTCCTTTTCTTGGAACTCGATGTCACGTGTTCATCCATTTCCCAGTTTCTTAAAAGCAGTTTTTGAGTCCATAAAATTTGCCGCCATCAACTATCAGTTTTCAATGTATGTAATTAGATAACAAACCTGGTAACCGGTTAAAAGCGTAGAGCCCCGTGTCCTGCACATTCAAGATCAGCTTAAAAGTGGTAAAATAAGTGTTTAGTTAATGAAACAACATTTGTAATAAAATTGTACCGACAAATGGAGAAGAAATTAAGCGAAAATGTAACAGAAAACCAACAAATACCGAGAAATTTTGAGAAGTTGAAAAAACTTTTTTTACGAAACTAATTCGAAATAGTCCAAAGTTTTGAGAAAGTAAGGCCTTCAAGTTTATCAAAATACAGTCAGTGGGACATCTCCTTGGGGCTGAATAACATTACTCTTATTTAAAAGATGAAAAAAATGGGATTGGTTCTTCCATCTATCTAAACTATTCTATAGCTAATCCAGTTTTCAAGATAAAAATTTAACTTGAAAATACAAACCAATAAATACAAAAATCATGACGACGGGTATATAGGGCCTTCCATCAGCACCTGACCTACATAAAGAAACATGTACCTTTCAGTAATATCTCATGGATACAGCCCATCAATTAAGGTTAAATTATATACTTGTAGTATAGATCATTTCCAAGTTAGAAATGAAGATAACACTTTATTTTCAATGCAGTGGAAGAACATAAAAGGCAGAGATTTATTTTCAATGCATGCAGAAAACAAATAAGGAGAAAAGTGAAAGTAAAAGAGAACGAAAATGTGAAGAGAATATAATCAATAGCTGTATCATGAAATATATAATTCTTTCATGCATGTCAGTAAGTAACATCGATTTAAATTTGTGCATAAAAACAAACTCGAAAGTTTACCTGGACACTGTTGCTTTAGTTGTGAGACCAAATCCAAGGGGGAAAAGTCGATAATAGTGTGAATCCCCTATGTTCATTGGGAGCTGATCTACAGTTTTGAACCAAGTCCTAGGATGTTTTCCATTAAAACCATAATCGCCAAAGAGAACATCAGTCACACCTTGACCTTCGCTACCAGGTAACCAGGCTGCCACAAGTGCATCAATTCCTGAAATTTATGGTTCAATTACAATTGGTTGACCCGATATGATGATAACACATTTTACGGCCCCGCAGACATTTTTGATAACATCAGGTCCAGGATCAGCTATTATGAGAGTTTTGCTGTCCCCTTTAGNTGATGATAACACATTTTACGGCCCCGCAGACATTTTTGATAACATCAGGTCCAGGATCAGCTATTATGAGAGTTTTGCTGTCCCCTTTAGTCTCTGAATAAGGGTGCTCCCCAACGACGACGACTGCATAATTGAAGTTTTGGGATTTGACATATTCACTGTCAGGGTTCTCAGAATAGATAACTTCTGTGTTTTTATCAACTGTAGAATTAATTGCACTAAGAATTGTTGTTCCTGTCAATGAAACAGTTTTGGCAATGAAATTAATTACCAGTCCAAAGTGTTTTCACAGCATTTAGACGCGAATATATTTAGAATCAGAAGATGATTTGAACTGATTAAAACAATAATATACTCATCGAGGATATGATAGGATTGATTTGGAAGATATTACCAACATAGATACCTCACCTAATTTTCATTTTTCTGAGTCAATCTACTATGTGGTAATTATATAGGCTATGAGCTTTCAGCTCATTCGAGACAGTTTTCTTCATGAATTATGAATGTATGCCTATTTGGATTGGCTTAAAATGTATGCCTATTTGGATTGGCTTAAATGTGATTCTCGCTATTCTATATAGAAAAGAGAATAGATTCTCTCTTTATCCTATAGCGAGATTTTGGTAGGACTCCATCAGAGGGAGTGACATGAATCCACATCAGCGTTATTGATTTCAGATATGGGGAGCACATTACATGGATAGAAGCAAGAGCTACGAAAGCAACAACTATTAGATGGACCACAATAGAAATGTTGTCGCTTTTAATTTCTAGCATGCATTAATTAAATTTTACCCTCACTTCACCATTTCAGTTTCTGTCCTGTAAAATGGTTTTGCAACAACTTTCAAAACAAAACTCACTAGAATCCAAGTAATTGACTTCAAAACTTCATTACTTTTTGACTGTCTTAGAACTTCATCTACACAAACTCAAGTGGAGCTAAACATACCACTTGTGTAGTTATTGCCGCTGAATCCCTGCCAAGCTATAGTCCATCCACCACATTGATAACCCAAATTGTCAGCATGGCTACCAGCAACTAGAATTTTGCTCACTCTCTTTGGCAAGGGTAATACTGAATTGTTTCGTCTTCAGCAGAACGAGCGATTTCCTAACGGCTTCCCTAGCCAAATTTCTGAGTGCCTGTTACATTAGAAGATTTTAGACCATTCACAGTAATAGTTTAAACTCAGAGAACTAAAACAGGGAGTTTATCCAGTATAGGTGTTTACAGCATATAGCAAGCATTACTTATAGCATTAGAAATAAGATTGNTTCTTCAGCAGAACGAGCGATTTCCTAACGGCTTCCCTAGCCAAATTTCTGTGTGCCTGTTACATTAGAAGATTTTAGACCATTCACAGTAATAGTTTAAACTCAGAGAACTAAAACAGGGAGTTTATCCAGTATAGGTGTTTACAGCATATAGCAAGCATTACTTATAGCATTAGAAATAAGATTGACTAGGTTCAGAGAGGAAAAATATTAACCTACCTGGCTTCCAACCTCATTGATGAGACTAAGATCAGCAAGGGGATTCTCAAAGAGTCCCAAGGTGAACTTGACTAGCAAAATTCTCCCAACAGCATCATCAATAAGCTCCATCGGAATAAAGTTTTTCTTGACCAGGTACGTGAGGTCATGTATGAACTCAGTAAAATTGCATGGGATCATAATCTGTGAAAAATCAAAGCTATGCCTCCTGAGTTCAATACAGAACTTTCAAGAAAACAGTTGGACCAATTTCAGTAATGTATGGATGCTTAATAGAAGCCACGAACCATGTCGGTGCCAGCTAGAACACTTTCTAGAACAGAGTAAGTGTAGTTTGAATGCCGTGGAGAGGTGATCCAGTCAATG
The DNA here is from genome assembly GCA_903798315.1 of Fraxinus greggii. NCBI lineage: Eukaryota > Viridiplantae > Streptophyta > Magnoliopsida > Lamiales > Oleaceae > Fraxinus > Fraxinus greggii. Next base: position 6,273 of record CAIGRK010239262.1, on the reverse strand, counting down.
CCCTGCCAATCTGAGATAACAAAGCCCTGATGGCAGGTTTTGTAATATAGATTAGACACCATTTGATAGTATTATAAGAAAGAAAAAGAAGCTAAATCTTGTCTATTCTACTGAAAAGCACATTCTAATACCATATACAAAAAAGGCTCTGGTGGTTCGCCCACGTCAATTAGCAGAGCTACTCAGGAATGGTTCGAGTTGTTTTGAAGTTTGAATTGATTCAGCATAAGAATACCGAAAGTGATAAAAGCAATAAGATAAACAAGAACAATATCAAAACAAGTTAATCCAAATGAATTATCACCGATAACATTATTATTGCATGTGTAATCTTAGAATAAGAGCATGTGAGTTCTTCATTTTATTCAATGAAAAGTTGCCTATCAAGCCTATCAACCTTAGGTGAAACTAATACTAAGCAAAACTTTAAACTAGTAATAGCACCTCTATCGAATGCAAATTAAATAACTGAGCATAGATATTACCATTTTGAGATCCTACCTTGAACTGAAGTTTGCCCTTTAGAAATCCAGTAATCAATTCGTGGTTTGCGTGCATTTTTTAACCATTCCAGCTGGAGTAAGAAATCATGACTGTTGCAACACCCTTATCCATCGAGTCATAGTAGGCAGGCATGTGAATCCTGATCAATCCTTGCATGTCAATCACGGTATTGTTTTCGTCTATACCCTTGGTTGTTCCTCCATCACCAACAAAGTGCTTTGCACAAGCTGCTACCTTGTTCCTGACAAAAAAGAGGTAAATAAGTCACCAGCAAAAGTGGATCAAATTCAAAGTCTAGCAAGTTATAAAGAAGCACTACCACAATTGAACCTTTAAAATTCAGTAAAGAATAAGATTGAGAAAATGACAAAGAAAAGTAATAAAATTCAGTCAATATTGATTGGAACGCATCATGAAACATGAATACCGAATAAGACTTCTAATCTGTTAACTTTAGACAAAAATTATCATCACAATTGTCTAAGACAGTAAGAGACCTGATAATGTAACCTACAATTAAACAAGAATACGAATGGAGTAATGCAATGGTTGAATAAATAACAATTAAGCTCAATTTTATCCCAATAAATCGATAACGCTTTACACTTGTTAAACTGAATCTTATCCATAAAAATGCTTTTAATTGATAGATTCCATACTTTCCGGCAACATAAGGAACATCCTTCTCCAAACCATTTGAAATTTCACCTTGTAACCCAAGGATAATGTCAGTCATCTCTTCAACTATCTTAGGGTCCTTGCTGTAACTTTTATAACACCGACCCCACCTCGGATCTCTGCAAACCTACATAAGATTAACAAGCTGTTAAAAACCTCAACCAGGAAAAAAAAAAATAGAAAAAAGAAGAGAATAGTCTGAGGGTTCACCAAAGAATACAAATATAATCTATTGTCCTTGCAGTCTGAAAGGATTATTACTTACTGCAATGCAAGGAGCAAATGCATAAGGAATTCTGGTAGCTCTGACTTCGACAGCAGTTGCATCACCTATCCTTCGCAAAAGGTCAGGGTCCCTGATGCCGTGAACAGAATCAATTTAAAGCAACTGTTGCAGACCAATAAGATATCTGAAGGAAAAATGAACACATAATCTTCCTCCTGACAGCTAGAAATATTAGCCAAAGAGTATGCAACTTTATTATTTATGAATCTAAGATATAGTTCCTTGCTATGTAGAGGTTTTTAGATATAAAATGGTCCACATAGAAGGGGAAAAATAGCCCACTCTTTTCTCGGAGAGTTTGGGAGAAAAGTTTGCCAGATTCTAGTTTTAAAATGGTGTTTCTTTAAAAAATATAAAAGCGTGCAACAGTAATAAGCAGCTTGCAGTGTCACCTAAATTGCTAGTCAGTTAACAAATTGAAAGGGTATTTTTTGAAATTATGGTACGCGATATGATAAAAGTTTGCTCATTGAATACTAATATACGAATCTAAATTCTGTTCCAGATAGAAGGAACACTATACCGAAACAATATTAAGGAGTGTGATATTACTTGCCTGGTAGCTCCAAGCCCAATATTATGTGGGACTATGGTGGCATTATAGACATTGTTGTTTCCATGAACAGCATCAATCCCATAAATCATAGGAATCCCTAGACGTGTAGATAAACACCCCTTCTGGAAGTCATTCACCATCTTAACCCAGTCTGCAGCGGTAGCATGTGGAAATGGTGCACTTCCACCACCGCTTATTATGCTCCCTACACAAAAGTCCTTTCTTAAGAAGCATAATCTTAATTTATCCTTTTTCTTTTAATAAACACAGGCAGAAGATAACCAGATCCTGCAGTCTTGTACTTATGACAACGCAAATATGATTTCAGAAACTATAATTGATAAGACACACGTTTGGTGAATCGTCAAAAGAACACACCTCACTCTTCAAATTAAACACGACTGGAATCAGTGGAAAACTTTTAGGAATGAATTTATAAAGTCAAAAGGTGGCAATAAAATGACAGATCAGGGGAGGGTATAAAAATGCATACTGATGCTCATTCTCAGACTGCTAATACGAGATAAAAATAATAAAAGATGAATGAAAGGGATTGAAATGCTCTATCTGGCAGTTCTTACTGAAGTTTCTTTGGCAATTCGCAAAGATAAAGCCAAGTGCAAAATAATCCAACATTATATTACTTCGTATTGAATTCAATATTTATGTCTTGTTAACATATTAGGTTCGTCAAGCTCCAAGTCAGGTTAACAAGAAAAACCCCTTCATAATTTCTTGTAACCTTACTGTCTTAGAACTTCCGATCCCATTTTTTAACGTTAATACCAAGCAGAAACTATACTTTCTGAGTTTTGTAAAATTATAATCTTACTGTCTTGGAACTTCCGATCCCATTTTTTAATGTTAATACCAAGCAGAAATTATACTTTCTGAGTTCTGTAAATATACATTGCCCTGCAAGGACAGAAACCTCTCCGGCATTGTAAATTGGTAATTTCTGAAGTTAAATCAATGATTGCTTGTTTGCTACAGTACATCCATCATTGCCAAAGGTGACTTGTCATCAGAGGAATTGAACTCTCGGCATTTGGAATTATTTATACATAGCAGTAGTTCCAACAAGCAAGAGATGTTCTACCAAAAAGAATTCATTTGGCTAAGCAAAGACATTTTTATGTATCACTAGCTGAAGTAAGTTCAGGAACCTCTTCAGCTGTCTGAAAATACTCTCTCTACAATTCCCATTTCTAATCGAGTAATGATAATTATAGTGAGCGACTACCCTAGTCATGTATATTTAATCACTTAATTTTCTGATCAATAATGTTCAATGTGGACGATTAAGTGATTAAATAAATGCCGCATAGGATTACTACTGTAGTCACTCGCTATGAATAGAATTACTCTTTCTAATCCCAGTTTGAATCCCTGTAAAACATACTCTTGGTTTTCTAAGCAATATCTACCTGCATATAATACAAACAGAACCTATATTTTCTTCCTGCCTAAATTGACAACACAGCATACAACATGGATTCATGCAAAAACACAACATAAACGCAGCAGTCTCATTTACGTTAGAGACAATTTCCCGACAAAGTTAGAAAATGGATAAGAGAAGACGAGCTCACTAAGTTCTTTATATGCCGTAAATATTCACATCTTTTTACGACATACATCTGAAAGAACGCTGTAAATAGATGTCTCTTTTTACAACATACAATGAACACGTTAACTAATTCTTCGTTTACTACTTCAAATTGCCGACATCTTCTTCTTTCAATATCCCAGCCTCATTTGAGAAGGAAAGTTAAAAAAGAACATACTCGAATCATGTACGAGGGCTATTAATCAAACACGTACATGGTCCATTTGTCTTTGTCAAATGTTCACAATTATCATTAATAGTGGCAAGAATCCAAATCAACTGATAAGCTTTAATTAAGTAAATATAATCAAAGCAAGTAATTCGTCAACCTCATCACACTTACATCAAAATTAGGCACATAATTTTGAGACCTGGTGTGCCCGTTTAGCTATTTTCTTGACTGTCTTTCCTTTAAAATTTTTGTACTCAGACACGTCAGCTCTTATTAGTAAATGGAACAATGCTGATAAGAGCTGATGTACCAATAGATTAAAAATTTAGTGGAGGAACAATCAATGAAACAACTAAACGGATTCGTAAGGAATGTCTAATTTGAAATCCTAACTAAGATCATGATTCCATGAGGAAAGATATAAAATGAAATATCACCTAAGAAAAAGAAAATAAGATGGAAGAATTGTCAATCTACGTTCATGGTCAAGCAGTCACCCTTGGCATCCATAATCCATTGGAAAAGCTTGTGGGCTTATCAAAGGATTTTCTGACTTTTCTTTATCTTCACAGTAAGATATACCTAACATAAACATGCACCTTGGTTAAATCAAACCCTATAAAAACACACTATGGAAGCAATAAATTTAGAATTATCTCACTCTTAAGAAAAGAAAGCAAAATAGTTGTTTAAATTCCAAGTTTTTGTATACTCCATATATTCACAACACAAGTTTAGGCAATCTATATTTTTTACATTTGAGAAATCATAGTTTCATAGTAGAGGAAAAGAATACAACAAATTAAACTCAGGAAGAGAGAGCTTGTGGTGGTAGGAATGGCAACGCTGAGGCAAAGACGTGGTGGCGCAGCCGCTCCAAATCGACCGAGAATGGTTGGTGTCCAACCAGTTTATGAAGATTTTAAACCTGTTTCAGAATGGTCACGAGATGACGACTTATATTATCACTATTCAAGTTCCTGGTAAGCCCTCGTTCACTTGTATCATTCTTTTCAAGCGAAATTATGCCTTCAGTTTAGATTAAAGTAGCTCCCAGCACCATAAGAAAATGCGAAGCTTGACACCAGGGCTAGTGCCAAGCCACGAACATCTTCCTAGGTGGGGCCAGATTTACACCTCTACCTTGTTTCTTCTGCAGGTTTCATGAAGGATCAACTCAAAGTTTCAACCGTAGACCGGATTTTCATCAGGGTTCGTGGAGAACGCCTGGTTGCCGGCAACAAATGGAGCCGTTTCCAGGAGTAATTCCAGGTCCCGGATAACAGCGACCTAACATCAGTTCGCACCAAGCATGGAGGAGGAACTCTAATTGTTACTGTCCCAAGAAAGAATGTTGCTGATGAACACTTGCAACCAGAAAGGAAGAAAACAAAGCCAGTCAAGCAACCCTCATCCCTTGCCCAAAAGCTCAAGATCAATTCCTTCCTCCTAAAACCACAGGCATGAAATCTCCTAGGGAACCCGAGCCTGATCGGCAGGGTCAAGATAAAGTTACTCCCACGATTAGTAGTAGCAAGCCGATAACCGATGACAAAAGTATAAAACCAGCTCCAGGGATTCAGAAAACATTAGGTGATAATCCGATTACGAAAATAGAACTATAAGAAGATGAACAAAAGAGTCATATAGAGGAGACGAGCCCAGAAATGAGAGAGAAACCTGCTGCACATGAAAATATTGTGGATAAAGCAGGGAAGAAGACTGTTGATGACAAAAGTTTGGAACTACTAGGAACTAAGGGAACTTCAGGTGATCATCCAAGTGCTAGAACTAGACGACAAGAAGACAAACAAAAAGAGTTATATTGATAAAAAGGGAATCCAAGAAACAGAAGAGAAACATTTTACACCAGAAAATGCCCCATTGAAGGATAACATTGGAAAAGGTAAAGAAATAAGTTATGAAGTTCATGAAGATAATAAGATGATCAAATCTGAGAAACAATCAAAAAGGCATCAAATTGCCAAATCAAGTGCAGTTCATGATTCTCCTGATCATGATCAGGGTGCTTTGAAATTGGATCTGAAGAAGCAGAAGAAGAAAGCAGCTAAAGGGCTTGGTGAGCTGAATGAAGAGAGGCAATTGCTGGTGAATATGGGGGCGGCACTGCTTATTATTGTTGGACTTAGTGCTTATGTCTCCTACAGCTTTGCATCTTAGAATGATACACATTAGCTAGATATATACTATATGATGTATATATAGTTATATACATATGCAGATATGCCGTTTATGCAGTTCCGAGTTGAATAAATTAATTAATTGTGTGAAAAGAAAAGCAACAATTTACCATTTCTTCTAATATTTGTTCTAATATTATTATAAAGTTTAAGGCTGAAAAATTACATACTGTTAATTCTCCTAGTTCATCAAAATAATAATAGAAATGGTTACTCTCCAAGGGAACTCTTTTCTGGTTAAAATTTTGTTCATTTTTAAAAAAAAAA
>CAIGRK010239220.1:0-10753 GCA_903798315.1 Fraxinus greggii | reverse complement strand
TTTTAAATTTATATTTCATGAAACAATTTTCATGGAATGTGTGTGTGTGTGTAATTCGAATATATTCTTAACTTCTTTTATTACAAAAGCCAATCTTGCGTTTTTGGAAGGAAATTGGTTGATGTCAGGATGGAAGGAGTTTCTGGAGAGGCAATACACCTTTATGGCCTCTGCACTTGCCAAGCGAAAATTGACTATTAGTTGGTTCTTTGAAGAGTGTAATATAGAGCTTCATGGGGAAGCGACAAGATTGGCTTCCGTATTGGATAGTACAGCGATGTGTACAGATTGCTCGAGGACCAGCTAGATGTACATGCAGTAGCTTTGCAAGTATCACAAGGTAAATCTTCCTTCGAACTCAGTCGATGATTGTGCATTACACTTGCATTATCCATTTTCACAGAGCTGCCATCTGTTGCTCGGGATGCAATTCTTTCCTAGAGTGCCTCCGTCTTATCAAATAGANGACAAGATTGGCTTCCGTATTGGATAGTACAGCGATGTGTACAGATTGCTCGAGGACCAGCTAGATGTACATGCAGTAGCTTTGCAAGTATCACAAGGTAAATCTTCCTTCGAACTCAGTCGATGATTGTGCATTACACTTGCATTATCCATTTTCACAGAGCTGCCATCTGTTGCTCGGGATGCAATTCTTTCCTAGAGTGCCTCCGTCTTATCAAATAGATAAGTTTGAGTCCGGTGAAATTAATGACATTTATCTCCTCCCAGTTTCTATGCTATGGAGTTGGGTCTGTCCTTACTGATTTAAGCTTGTATATATTGTAAATGCCTTTTGCCAAAGTTGAGAGTAGATTAATGGCATAACTTCTGTATTGAACCTAATAGCACCAAATATCTCATAGAGGTAAAATACTAGGGGATGCTTACATAGTCGAAATACTTCGAATTCCTTGCATTATCTACATTGAGAAATGCATTTAAGGTGGGTGAAATACAGTCCTCTGACATGCTTTGCTGACCATCTGGCCAAACAAAGTTGACCGATCATTGAATCACTTGTCGACGAAGGAAAAGAAGATAATTTTATTCATCATTTTTAGTAGTATTATATATTAAACATGCTTCTATGTTTATTGTTTAGTTCTATATTCATTTTTAGCAATAATGTTTTACCATATAATGTCGGCATTTTGTGGTATAATTAAGGTGTGCCAACTAGAAAGAAGTGCAGTCCAGGTACTCTAGCCCGAAGAACAGCCAAGTTTGAGCAGAACAAATATAGGGCCTGACTCTTAGAATTGCAAATCTCCCCGACGGCTCGTTAAGTCTGCAGCACAATTTTTGATGCTAAGGTTCTTTGAGAGAGGCAATAGCAGAGTATACTTTTATCACTGCTCATATTGTTGGCTTACCATTACTATTAAAACTAATATTAACATGCTGGATTCTGGTGAGAAACTGGAAAGATTTAGAAACTCATGATCTTTAAGGAACTCAAGATTTTATTTATGATTTTTCGATGATCCGACAATGGAGGAGGAGAGGCCTTTGTATAAAGGAAGAGTCTCATTTTACTTTTAGACCAAACGACACAATAACATAGACTAGTACAATAATTAAACAAATGAACATACAACTTTTTAAAAGCATACAAGACTCTAGTCCAATTATTACACAAGTGAACACACAACTTTTGATAAAGTGGAATCTAATTTATCAATTATTTTGTAAAATGATAGACAACTCATACAAAGTGACAAAGTTCTTAGATCTTAGGTGATTTTCGCAAATCATGGGGTGCAGATTTGCTGTCATAGCCGGTTCGTCCAAATCTTTAGAGTCTAATGGTAGTGCTAGTGTTTTCCACCAAGGCATATTTTCTTTTTTCTTTCTTTCCTTATCTTCATCGAGTTGTTGAATCTTTTCCAGATTGTCGAGGTCGAAAGGGTCAAAAAGTAAGCCCATGGATCTTGAGACTCCTGGAGTTGAGACATTGTAGGTTCTGGCTGGCTTGCGGGTGCTTGCTGGCTTGAGCTTGTTCCTTCTTGTAGGACTTTTATTTCCCTCTGTTTCTTATGAGATGTGGGTTTTCACGCATTGTGTGAAGAGTGGTACAAAGGACATTTTCATTTAACATTTTCTAAAGTTTTTCTTTAAGTTGTTGTCCTTCAGGATTGTCTTCTAAGTACTTAACTGCCTGTCCTAGGCTCTGTGTTGGTTGTCCTAAATACAATTGGTTCCAACAATTGTCAAAATGATAATCTTCTGGTGGAATGACGGGATACCAGTTGTGAATTTGGCTTAAGCTCTCCACATGAGCCTGAATGTCCTCTTGAATCCTTTGAGCATAATCCATTGGAAGAGTTTTCCATAGAGCATCATCTTCAATCTTAGGCCAAATTTCTGGAGGGATTGTTCGATTAATTTTTGCCATTTTTCTCTAGAATGTTTTGAATTCTTAAGGATATCTTTCCCATTCTTTGTGAAGATTAAACAGTTGGACCGCATATTTGTGAACATGAGAAAGGTGTTCATAGTAACTTGATTCAGTAAAATAACATTGTCTTTGGAACGCTAGAATTACATGGACATTAATAGACAATGTTCTAAAATCTTTGGATTTTAAATAAAAATTTCGAAATTTGTCTCTCTAGTGAGAGAGTGGATAAAGCTATTCAAAAAATCTTACAATTTCATCATTTAAGTGAGGAATGAAACCATGGTATCAACTTTAAAATAGATTGCAATTTGATGTATCTCAAGAAGATACAATAGAATACCAAAGTTCTTTTGAAAATTTTTCTTGAATTTGTTCTGGGTTAAAATAAAATTAAAAATTAAAAATGGATATTCTGGATGAAAGCCAAGCCCTCCGAAAGGGTGGATCCCATTTTGCCTAATAACAATGGACTGATATTTTAGCATGAGTTCCTTTGATCTTGAGTGGATAATTCAATTTCTGATGAGAGTTTGAAGTTCACGAGGAAAGTTTTGAATGAGAAGATTTTGTATGGACGAGTTCGTCATATATCTAGTGATCTGTAGTTGAAAAGAAGGTTTTGTTCTAGAGAGCAAATGGGGTAAAAGATCGTGTTTGCCTTTATCATGTTTGACTTCAAAGTCAAAGTTGGAGGAATATACTTCTTTTTGAAATTCAACATTTGGGAGAATGTCTTCATAGCCATTTCTACCAAAAACTTGTGACCAATAAGGGGAATTGAAAATTTTCAATTCCTTGTTTTACTACAATAGTCTCTTTAAATGTATAATAGTAATGTTTTTCAGATTCTTTGAATATACCACTCTTGTAGCCACAAAATTTTCATTCTTCATTCTTTTCTTCTAGCAGCACTTTTCTTCAGTGCAAATCCCTTGCATCTATATGTAGAATTCTCTTTCCATCAGTGGGAATTTTTAGTGCTAGAAAGTTATTGACCTCTTGTTTGATTCTTTTAATAGCTTGAGTTTGCTTGGATGACCATTTGTTGAGGGGTTTTTCTTAAGCATGTCCTGTAAAAGTCGTATAACATGAGCCAATTGCTTGAAGAAATCAGTCATGTAGTTTACCACGCCAAGAAATTGTTGAGTTTGCCGTTTTATCAGATTTTCATCAGGAAATTTGAGCAGCTCGTGGGCAATGTGTGGCTGGAGGGAATAACTTCCATTTTTTATTTGCATCCTAGGAAAATCAATTTCAGACACCGCAATGATCATTTTTTCTGTAATAACATGATCATATATTCTGTGACAATTTATGTGAACCTCTTGAGCAGTAACTCATGAATATCCTTATCATCAAGAACAATAGGACATCATCAATGTAAATTAATGTTGTTTTAAGTAGTGGCTAGAAAACTTTTACCGCCACCTTTCAAACAAAGAAAGTGTCGTTTTAAGACCAAAGTGCATAACTGCCCACTGAAAATATTGATTGGGTATACATAATGCTATTTTGTACTTTCTTCTTGTTTGACTCCTAATTTCCAGAAACTCACCTTCAGATTAAACTTGGAATTTTTACCTTTGCCTAATTTGGAAGCATTGTCTTCCTATCAGGGAGATGAAATTTATCATCTGCAAGGAAATGATTTAGCGACTTAGAAAAGATTTTTGCCTTTGCCAGATTTGCGAGCATTGTCTTCCTATCAGGGAGAGGAAACTTATCATATGCAAAAAAAATGATTTAGCGACTTATAATCAATGACAAGTCTTAACTACCCTCTGATTAGTTCCCTTCTTTTGTTAACATAGAATGCTTGGCACGCTCATTATGATGCAGTGGACTCTATGAGTCCTTCTGACTGTAATTGGACCAATTCCTTTGTGGCAAGCTCCAAATGTTCAGGTCTCATTTCCATGTGACTCACTTTTGTTGAATTGACATCCTTATTCTTTTTTAAGGGTAGTGTTATAAAGAAGTTTGAATTTTTTCAAAGAGCTTTTGTGCATTTGGTAAGGAACTCTGTGTGAGATTTTGCGCAACAATCCGTTATAAGGATTTCTGTTACGGTTGGTATTGCAAGGGTAAAGTATATGATTGGTTCAATGTAAGGGATAAAATTAGATTTAAATTTGAATCCATTTGAAAGGGGTCTGACTCGTTTTTCCCATAATTGTTTGATAATATCATAACCAATGTCAAGATCATTTCCTGGTAATGAAGATCTAAGTAGTTGATGGGAAATGTTGAGTTTAGGGAAGAATTGGAGTGTTACTGGTTTACTAGTAAGTTCAGTGGCAAAGTACTCATTATTGGCTGCTTGAAAGAACTTTTGGTAAGGTTTCCACATATTTTCAGGGAGTATGGTTGGGTTAAGAATTGATGATGCTACTCATGCATCAAGTAATGCTGCCACTGTGACGGGCCTTTCGTACTTTCCTGGAAAGAGTATGATTTCAATCATTGGTACTGCCAAGGAAAGATTTATAACCTGCATCCCAAAGCATTCTTGTATACTCTCAATGCCACTGTCATTGTTGTCATTACTATTAGTACCATCATGATATTTAAGAGCAAAGACATCTGGTGACTGTTGTTCTTCCTTTGAAAATAATGATTCTAGATCTTCCTCATCAAGATAAACTTGAATTTTTTAAGGATCTGGTTAAGAATTTTATTCTTTCTTTTGCTAGGACATTTTTTTTTGCAAAATGACCCATTTTGCCACAAATAAAAAATATGTTTTTTTGAAAACATTTTCCTGAAAAATCTCCTTTTAAGAGAAAAGTTGGAGTTTTTTTTTTTAAGTTCTGCTCCTGAATTTTCTGGGTGTTGAATATCCACATTCTCTTTCAACCTGTCTAGATTTGATTTTCAAATTTGGCTGATCATCTATTTTGCCAAATTGTTTTCCCTTTATATTGAAGTCTCAGAAGGATTCCCTTTTTCAAGATTTTTAATACCCAATTATGAAGCTCTCTGATAAATGTTTGAGATAATGCCTGTCCTTTCAGCTCCATCATTCTGCAGGTTTCTTGACCAAGAAGTTTTAGAAGGGATTCAAGGTATGCCTGCTTGAGTTTAGTATCATCAATTCCTCCAAAAATATAATATTGTTTCATGATTTCTTTAAAGTATTGTCCAAATATTTTGGCTTGTAGGAACAACACTTTAATTAGAAGAATTCTTAGCAGGCCTTTTATTTTGCATGGCCTAGCTTTCCACAAAACTCCAGTGTAGATTATCGAAGAAATTGTCGAGATCTTGAGTATTTGCCCACTTTCGTTGTATAACTCTCAAAGGATACGGACCATTCTTTCATGAGACATGTGAGCCTTTCCAGAACTCCTCTGATGACCATAATATGCGTCATATTAGGCTTTGTAAATTGTACAGTGTCCCATGTCAACATTTCTTGTATTGTCGCTCTCCGTTGAGAAGGTGGTATATCATCGAGAGTGAATTTAACAGATAAATTACTATGATATGAATAGTAATTATTTGTAACTGTTTGGTTTTCTTCCATGTCAGGCAAATCTTCATCTTCATGTTGTCCTGAGTATGTCTCACCGAATGATTCATCAAATTTTAGACCCGTTTGTGTTTCGCCAGCCATATATAAAGGATTAAAATCTATGTCTGAGGAAGATTCATAGGACTCAGAGCTAGTGTCATTGGCTATGAGAATGGGTGAAAATTGTGATGCGGTTGGGTTCGAATTTCACATTTTTCTAGGAAAGTAGAGATGAGATTTTTTTATCATCATTTGTGATGGTTGTTGGGAAGCGTTGTTTAGGGATTCTGCTGCTTTGGTTGTTTGTAATTGTCTTTTTGTAACTTTGGGTGGACTCATCTTTCTTTTGTATTCTTCATGAGTGAATAAAGAGGCAGTTCCATAGTTTGGTGTTTTTTTCTGAGGTTGTTAGATTGTATGTTGAGGATTTTGTTGATGAGAAGGATTGCCAATTTGTATTGGAAGGGAAAAAAGGTTTAGGATTCCATATCAGTCAATTAATTTTTTAACTGTTTAATTTCTTTTTCTTGGTCATCAAAATGAAGTCATTTGGCTAGAAGGGTCATGATTTCATTATGAACTGTCTCTATTCTTTGTTTGTAGGCTTCAATGGGGGTGGTTAATGTAGTAGTTTGTTGTTTAAGAGTCTTTTCAATCCTTTACTGACTCTCATCAATCCTTTTGAGAACATAATTTTGTCTTATGGCATTCTCGGATTGCCAATTTAGTACTACTTCTGCAGTAGAAATCTTGTCAACGGATCTATATGCTTTTCTCGTATTTAGGTCTTTCACCTTCCACATATGATTTGATTGGTCTTTTTCAAAACTCTCTGTAGGAGTGAGATTTGTTTGGGGGTGAAACATAGCTGCATGTGCAACACCAACATTTATTGGCTCCAAGTCTTTACCATGATCCTTCCAATCCTATTGTTTATCCTTTCGGCAGTAACTATCATCATCATTACCATCATCCCATCCAATTAAAGTAATAAGTTCATCTGTTCGGTGGAGGAGTAAATTTGGCGTAATAATCAAATTTATCAGAGGGTTCTCCAAGCAACCCAACAAAAGGTTCTTGTTTTTAAATGCCATGTGAAGCTTTTGTTAACTTTCTTTATTCGATCTCCTTCTCTTGGGACAAGAAAACTCATCGTCAACTTCAGTGCTCAAACAACTAGGATGAAAACAAATATCCCGAAAATCATGGCCAGAATCGTTAGTTCTAGCTTATACATGTTTTCCATTTGAGTGAAAAGCATAAATAGGGATATCATCTATGAATGGAAACAGAGTTGGGAAACAAGGTAATCGTTTTGAAATCTAATCCCTTCTTAAATAGATCTCGACAAATCCATCGGATTTCTTTCTAAAATAATGTTGGGTGGATTGTATGGGGGTCGATTCTTTGGCTGATTTATGAGATTGTTCATAGCTTGTAATCCAGGACTCAGGAATAAATTTAGCAAGTTCAACTCGTGAGATTTATCTTTGACCATAAGCACAGTTAGAGCTAGGAACATGTTCAATATCCATTTGAAGGAGTAAAGCATCTACTGTCCCTTGAAGGATAGCGAAACTAGGGAATGATTTTGGATTTTGTGGACTATCTGATAGTGAAGAGTCACACCATATGTAACTGAAGATGGCACAACCCCAACTATCTGGATTTGAATAGAAAGGAGTTGTGGATCTGTTATGGGCATATTGAAGTTTGGGAACATGGTTACAAGTACAGTTCTTGCATTTAGAGTGATCTGTGCACTTCCTATACACGCATGTTGATATTTTGCAAACCTCGTGTCAAGTAGTGCAATTCTTGAAGCTGCGGGGTGACCTTTTCTTCAGTGGAGAGGAAGAACAAATCTTACAGCTCCAAAATGGAAGTATGTATATCCTTCTGACAATCAAATATTTGGAAGATGGGATGGGATTTCCAGAGTGACAAATTTCTCTTGTTCTGTGGTGGGATGGAAGTGTTGATCGAACTTTGTAGCCTGTACAAATTCTTTTACTTGGATTTTTTTTTGGGAGAAATTAGGCTTTGGATAGACTTAAAGAAAGATTGTCGTGGTTTTGAGTAGGCTAAATATGGGTTACAAGAGGGAGACTGGTATGAATTATTTTATCTTATTCGACTAAGTATGATATCTCATAAAGATAGTCCATCTCAGAAGAGGTAGATCTTCTAAAGGATGATGAAGAGGATGAATAGTATTGGAAGATAAGATGGAGTAGGAGTGGGAGTAGTAGGAGGATGTTGTGAAGGATTTTCCGAAGTCATTAGGAAAGATATATTCCCACTGGCACCATCATACTAATAATTTGTTCTTAATGAAATAGATGTAGCTTTGATGTTATGGCCACAATCTGAAAAACAAGTCTTTCTTTTCTCGACTAGACGTTCTTCTGTTTCTAAATCTTAGCTGATAATGCTCGAAAGGATTGAAACTGTAAAGGTCACTACTGAAATAGAGTTATGTTAGGGTGCTATAAAATGAAGTTTATATATTTAGCCTCACTTTGTATTTGTTATTTTATTTTTCTTACATAAAAATATGATTGGTAAAGAAGTCCTTTTATGCTCTTTTAACTAATTTTTTGGATGAAGACCGTGATTGAAAATAAGATGTGCTTACTAATAGAATTTTGATGATAAAAATACGAAGAAAAAAGTTAATAATAAGTATTATAATAAGTAAAGATTACAATTTTTTAATTTCTGACACACTCTGAAAAACGTAAAGCTTGATTAGACTTGTATGTCAAGCTTCAAGTTTTATGAGTTTAAGCGAGCCTAGAAAGCGTAAAAAAACATTCCTTAGTTTTAATATTATTTTAATTTTTTAATCATTTTAAAAATCATTTAATAAGCAAAATAGTACCTACCAAATATCCAAATTATAAAATATTATATTTATTTAATAATTACTACAATTAATCAATTATACAATTTTTAAATTTTTAAAATGCAAAAATTAGACTATTTTTTATAATTTAAATTTTCAATCAGACAAGTCCTACTTAATAGATTTATGGGAACTTTGCACATTTGAAATTTTCAACAAAACAATAAGTCTCAAAATCATAATTACATAATGTAGATAGTAACATAGCTTAAATTTTATCGAACTCTTGATCCGATGAAGTCATTTTTGAATTTTATATAGGTCATTTAAAAACTTATAACTGACGTCAAATAAAGACTTTCTAAAAGCACAAAAAATAAATAAATTGGTAAGGCACGCTTAGGCATGCATTTAGCGATCAACTTGACAGTTGACCACTTAATTCGCGTTTACTACCAAGGCGAGAAGTTTCGCCTACACCTCGCGCTTAAACAACACCTAAACGTACTTTTTAGAATACTGTTTTGTAAGAAAGTTGGTTGTCATTACAACTAATTTTTCATCGAAATCCTTATCAAATTTAAGAAATTAATCTATGGTTTTTATGCAAAGAAAAATGCATGAAATTAAGTATCTTGTAGTTGATAAATTTGCTAACGTTTACCAGGTCTTACTGGACCCCCAAAGACCTTAAAAATACCATATCCAAACTCTTCTCATTTGATAATCTAGATTTTCTCGTAGACTTCGGAAGTCGACTAACCAAAATTGAAATCACACGTTAACGAGTATTCCTTCCAAAGACTTGAGTGCACATTTATTTCATCAACCTACTTGGCCAGGGCCACTTGGGCCCACCATCCCCCTGGCCAAGTATCTTTATCCTTGTTTCATAGATTGCTTCAATGGTAGGAAGCACGATGTAAACAGAAAGGCACTGGAAAAAAACAATAGTTTCTCTTTGCATATAGGTTCATCAACATTTTTTTGTTGTCGGTGTTTAAAGTGTGAAAATTTTTCGAGTTTTTCTACAATCGAATTAAGGAGTTGATTACCAATGTAGCAATTTTTTATATACAATCAAAGGATAGACGAATAAGGAGTACAAGTAGAATAAATCAAAAAAGTAAAAAATTTCTCTTAAAATTGTTATTTTTGGAGTGTAATTTTATCTTTTGAACAATCTAAAAATACTTACATACTATCGGGATTGTATTTGAATAGAATAATAGGATGAAATCGAAGTTAAATGATCATCATAATCAATGCCAAAACAAACCACGAATAGAATGTAATTCGAACCAACCGACTTTACAATCTGTCCTTACGATTTGCTCCATTCTATTGTGCTCAAAGACATCAGTCGTCTCCCAAAATAAAACAAATTTCGCCTCTTAAGAAAGCAGCACAACAATCCATAAGAGTCCCAACGAATTCAATGTAGTGTTTCATACTTTGAAAAGTAGTTTCAGAATTATGGATTGAAGTGAGATTCAAAGGAGGAAAGTATGCAATAAAAATGATGTGATCTTTTTGGCAAAAAGGCAAGCTATTTATAGATTTATTCGTGGTCATTCGAATACTCTAAAAGTTTTCTCGGAACAATGGTGACCACTCAGACAATCTTTCAAAAATGAAGAAATAACTCTGTTCAGAATGAAACCATGCATTTATTAAGTCGATTTAATAGACATCTATTATGTTCATTACATACGTTTGTTGCAGAAAAACAGATGTCTATCACATACGTTCACAAACAAAAATATACAAGCAAACAAACCAACAGTTGGAATATAAAATATCATTAGAAATAATTTCACTAATCATCAAAGTTTGATTAATTACAAGTTGACCCAAGAATTTAAATAAATTTTGTTTATATGTAAAATAAGGACTCGCCTAGATCCGACTCGTACTTATTAGTTTGATTAACATTACAAGCAATTTCACTCATATGGAAAGTGTAGATTGGAGTTAAAAGTGTCGT